>JACXGJ010007217.1:0-31278 GCA_016801105.1 Esox niger | reverse complement strand
TACAATGAATAGGGATTGTATATTTGTCACCAGCTGAAGTAAAAAAAAAAAAAAAGAAGAAATTATAGATTTGCCAATTCTTGTGAACTGGGCCAAGTGTGGGTTCAAAGTGCCAACTCCAGCCATCAGCAAAATAGATCCTTGCTAGAGTACTGTGAAAGAGAGCACAAAATCACTTAAGGATCAGGCCAAGGATCAACCCTAATGGACCAGTCGTAATAAGGGAGGGGGGTCATTTTTCTAATGATCTATTTCACAATACCGTTAAATCACCGTAATATCTTACTATTTAATGTTACTGGTGGAATACACAATACCACTATATCTATAATGTTCAAGCTTCCTAATATGAAAATATCAGTACTCTCCACTATTTTGCATATTACAAAATGATTTGTATTTGTTTATGTATTTATTTTTTTAGTATATTTATATGAATCTCTAAATGTTAATTGATCGACAGAGTGGGAGTAGCCCGTCTCCTTGTGTAAAAGATGGTTGAGAATGTTGTGTTGAATATTTCAGATGCCCCCTGTGTCCGAAAATTCATGTCATATCCTTACCTGGGGCATGTCCAACACTATACTTTCACTCATCTGCCCCTTCCCGTTTATCTCTTATGCTTTCAGCGTTCAGATTTAACATGATCTAACCAGTTGAAACCAATGTGGTGAAAAGGCTTTATGGGCCTACTCACCATAGTTGGTTAACCAATCACATCCTTTCAGATTTGCAAAAGGAAATTTGAAAGTGCAACTGATTGAGCTAGAATTACTTGAGAACATTATACATTTCTGGCTTTTAACTGCATTTATTTCAATGTTACAGACTGTATTGACAACAGCACTAGTTTTGGCTTTGTCAAAATGTACTCTTCGGTTTCGACCTCTAGGTCCGGATGTTAGCAATTCCTTTTGAGTGTGCCCACACCGTTCCTCAGTATTTGTTCTTCATATTGGTCCTCACAGAACATTTTGCATGCAGTCCCTTTGTATCCAGATTTTTGTTCCAACTTCCCAGATTGTTCATTGTTTTACAAGCAATGATATGGACCAAGAAGAGGATGTTGTGAAAGATGCAAATTTCCCGTTGCCTGTACCTGTTGTTGTGTATAGAACTAAACCTTCGACCCAACGAGAAATCAAGCTTCTCTATTCTATGTGATTAGAATAATACAAATAACAGCATTGTTTTTTTTTCCTGTCAGTGTTTTCCACTGCAAATGTGTTTATGATGTGCTTGTTGGTCATTAATTTGAACATTGATTGAACCCCCCCCAGACAGACAAGCCTACAACAAGCAGTGTGAAATTAATCAAATGCTTTTCTATATGAAAATCTACATTCAGCATGTTAATGTCATTGCCAAAGGTCAATGCCAGTTCAAAACCAGGTAACATTTAGGGGGAAAAAACTAAATTGTGACTTTCCAACCATGAAGGAATTTGAAGAGGAAAAGGAAACAAATCATATTATTTTGCTGTGAACAGTAAAACTGTTTAGTTGAATGTCAATTTCCTTTTATTCTCCTTATCTACAGCAAATGTACAATCCCTGCATTGATGTTTTATTTTCTTATGTTTATTGATATTTTTATTTAGCTAATTATATTTTTGTGGAATGAAATGAATGA
Organism: Esox niger; assembly: GCA_016801105.1. Classification (NCBI taxonomy): domain Eukaryota; kingdom Metazoa; phylum Chordata; class Actinopteri; order Esociformes; family Esocidae; genus Esox; species Esox niger. The sequence goes on along the minus strand of JACXGJ010007217.1, from coordinate 29,646 downwards.
ATATATATAAATGTTAAGACCCTAAGGGTTTAAGTCATAAGTGGGAAAATGTAAGTTGTATCTTTCATTATTAAAAGAACCTTTTCAAACAAAAGAAAAAATGTTCTTGAAATGGAATCAGACCATCTGAGGTCCAACATGACTCGGGCATCATCCACTGCACGTTTTTAATTAAGTCAGATGTAATTAAGTAATAGGAATATGGACAGTACTACTTGCTCACAATCAGGCATTACTGTGGTGGAATCCCTAAAATCTATAAATGCATAGAGGACAACCACTCTTCAATTAGTAATTGATTTCTGAGTAAGAGAAAATAGAACGGGGATCTGACATCCGCCCGAACATGAAAACGCCTACATCTTGACTTCTTAACCAAATTTTAATATTTTAGAGTTCACATTGTTCTCCCGATTGGCAGTTTTGCAAAACTAGGTAAACTCTTGCACTACCAACTCCTTCAGGGAGCAAACAGACACCAGTCCCCTCTCTTTGTCCTTCACTTGGACCAACTCCTCCTGCAGCTGAGCCACCGGCAGACCTAACTGGTATCCTAGATCCACCATCATCTCCAGCAGCGGCCCTTTGTAGCGCTTCAGGCCGTATCGCCTCACCACCGGCAGCGCCCTGTGGCCTGTGGTAAATGCCTCCTCTGGCTGCTCCAGGTCCCTATGGCACACCATGAGGGCACACAGCGTGGGCACAAGCAAGGCCGGGCTCTGCCAGCCTCCCAGCTTCTGCTGAAGCTCCAGGACTTTCTCGAGTAGCTCCACCGCCGGCTCAAACTGCCCTGCTCGGAGTAGACTGTGTGCTTGCCTTTGCTCTGGATCAACGAAGAAATCCAAGAAGTGTCTGGAATGTCGTGCACAGCGGACATTGTAAAGCTGGGCAAGGTAATCGCGGAGAGCAAGGCGGCGTTCCCAGATGCTATCGGGTTGAAAGTTTCCGGTTAAGAATTTCCGGGGGAGGATGACTTCCTCGAGCTCCTCGCTGAAGTCCTCTATCAGCTGCTGGTGAAGGCGGACGAAGTCGCTGTAGCGGCGCTCAACAGACACGCGGTGGGAGTCGTAGCTGCCTGAGCGGATCACCACAATCCGGTACACCTGGAGAACACAGGGGAGCTGTGACACTTTGGAAATCCTCACACCTTGAAACACTTGGCGGTATCGCAACCATCTCTTGCTGTGCTTGCTTCAACGCTCACCGCAGCAGACAGTCTTCGCTGTCAGAAACAATGGCGTGCTTCATCTGAAACATCTCTTACCACGTGTTTGGAGTGGAGCTGCTCGACGATACGTGAGGACGGGATCTCAAACAACAGCTTGACCGGCTTCAGTCTTTGCTTCACGGCCCTCCAGTGCTGCTGCAACTCTTTAGTGGTCATACTTGAAGAGCTGGGGCCTGGGCACTGGTCATCTACGAGAACAAGTTTTGGTTCTTGATAAAAATGCATTCCCTGTTTTTCCTATCGCCTAAACCTAACCTCACCATAATCTTAGCCTCTGTGACCAAAACCTCATGTCTGGAGTTAACCCAAAACCGTAATACCCAAACCTGAAACTAACCCCAACTGTTAGTTTTACCCTGAACTTAATACATAGCCAAAAAAGAGCAATTTTACAGGAGAAACAGGTTTTGCCTTCTTTGTGTGGATTTCTGATACCCACATGTATTGTAAAACCAGGATTGCACAAGCAAATTTAGATGTCACATTACTGCTCAGACAAGTCTAATTATAGCAATTATAGCTTTATTTGGCTACGAATATAAATCAGAAAACCAAACTGAGGACTAACACCACTCAGATGTTCCTTACCTTGTTGATGTGAGTCCTCTAAATCCAGGGCCTCAGCTGTTAGTTCGGGATGGGGGCTATTGGAACCCTGCGCCATTTGGGTTTGTCAACGTACAGGGTTAGGGTATCCTGATTAATAAAAAATCTTAGTAGGTGTAAATGCAAACTCAACCACTCAGCACAAAGAGGCATGTTCAAATCGCACGTAACCGGTTGTTGACATCCCCCATCTGAGCAGGAAAATAGAAATGTTGCGAAAGAGGAGAGGAGGTGCGAAGCTGAAGTAAGAGCTGAACGACCCTTAGGGAAGTGAAACTAGCAGTGGGGGATGATGGGAAGGGTGTGTAATGAGTTGAGCCAAATTAATTAGCATTTTTATAACTTCCCTGTAGCCAGTGCAATGAAAAATGATTTACCGTCTTTGCGCTTTTGTAGTGTTATCACAAGTAAATTTTCACAACCCAAAAACATGACGGATAAACAGAAAATGATATTTTTTCATAACAGTAAAAAAAATATATAAAAACAAAGAAATCAGGTCTGTGGTTGTCAGCTGTCACGTTCTCATATTGATCCAGAAACGGCTGATTAGCCCATGGCATTAATGTTTACGATTATATCAAACTATATTTACGGTGGTTTTCGATTCCTTCACTTTCTTAACATCTTATAGACCTCATTTATGATTGTTTTGATTTATTTATATTTGCCATCAATCGACACACAATACCCTATGATGACAAAGTGAAAACAAGTTATTAGAGATTGATGCCAATTACTAAACTAGGCACTTTTTCCCCAAGTGGTGGCTATGGGACAAGATCAGTCAAAGGCTCTGGGGTAAATTAAACCAAAGGTAAAGTTTCTGGTATGTCAAAAATAATTTCACTATTAAACTACACATGATATATTTACGAAAACATGCTTTCACTTTGTCATTATAAGGTGTGAAGATCGCAAAAAACTTTTTATAAAATCAGTTATTAATTATATCTGTGACAGGAACATTTGGAAATATGAAGCGTTCTGAATACTTAAAACCAATGTAACTAAAGCCAGTTTTACTCAGGTCAGAAGCTACTCATTATGCACAGTGCCATGGAAAAAGTGTTGCCCCCTACCTGATTTCCTCTTATTGCAATTTTTTCTCACTGAATGGTGTCAGATCAAGTTAGATACAAAGATAGAATTGTATTTATTTAAGAGAAATAGTTATCAAACAACAACTGGCCCTGAGTGAAAACGTGATTGCCCCTGAATTTAATAACTGCCTGCCCCACCTTTAGTCGCAGTCAAACGCAAGCGATACGTTTCTTGCGAAATTACGACCCTCCTAGGGAGGTTTTCTTAGCCACTGCATCAACTCTATTGTTGATGACTGTTTGGGTTTCCGTCTGGGTATCTGTAAAAACCCTCTGTGACAATTTTTGATGTAGAAAGGGATTTATGAAATATATTTGGTGAGGACCATAGTGTCTGAAAGAGTCCTTCAAATGATAAGATTCCGACTTTTGTAAAAATTAAAAGGACACTATCAGAGGAAATGAGGGACCAACTAGGCACATACTGTAAAAATATATCAGGTAAGGACACGTATTAAATCATAATATTTTTTGTATTGTATTCCATAGATAAATTCACTCCGGTAGATAATTCACATGGGTCACTCCTAAAAGCAAAACTTCCATTGGGTGTCATTATTTCTGTGCCTAAGAATGCATTTTCTAACCTTCTCTATGGTTGAATTGAATGTTGTACTACCAGCTATGTCCTCTGGATGGAGACTTATTCAAAGGATTGCTGTATCAGGATTAAATTGTTTTTCTTTACAATAGCTCCATGTTTGGCAGCGGTCAGTCTGCATCACTTGGCACAAAGTGGTTTTCTTCAGGTTTGCTTCAGGATCTTAATACACAAACTAAAAGGCAGAATATTTAGGGTTTCGTGTAGCTTAGCTGGTCGAGCGTTGCGCTCACTACACCAAGGTTGTGGGTTTGATGCCTACAAGGAGACAGCACAATAAAAAACTCTCACTATTATAAGTCGCTTTGATAAGAGCATCTGTTAAATAACAGAAACGTAAACATCTAAGACAACAATCCATAAATGTTTTGAAAAGGTTTATGCAAAACTGAATACATGCACAGGGATTTTTGGACTGTCATTGTTTTGAAGACAATGCCTTCATGACACTCCCACTCAATTGCATAGTGCATTTTTTGAATGACATAATTCAAAGAGAAGTGCACATACATTCTATTTCAGAGAAAACAAAGGCATGGTATGGGGTTAGGATACTGAGCACCAGGTTGTGACATCAGATCCATCTCATGCTCACATGTGAGCTACGCTTCCAGCTGGTGCATAAACTGTTGCAAATGAGTGTGTTTTCCTTTAAACACCAACAGCATCCATTTATGAAACAATCCAGTGACTGTCCAATACCACCATAAGCACATAAATGAACGCTTGTGAGAAAAACAATGGCATTTCATCAGGGCCTGTTGTTTTGCCCAGCAAGCTGAGTCGCTATGCATTTATTTATTAGATTTGATGATACATTTCTCTCTGTTTTCAGCACTGACTGAGCATAATTCACTGTTTGTTCTGAGGCCAGTTTGTACATTGTGCCATAGAGACAGCTGTGAGACTTGAGTCTGTCTCATTGTGATTGTTAGCCTGCTAGTTGAGCTACTAAGTAATGCTGCAAATCTATATTGGATTATACCCTAACATAGCATAATATAGCATAACATAGCTCTCTTCCACTGCTAGTCTTTACCTGTCTTAATCATGTGTTTACTCTCATCCCCAGCTGTATATCTGTTAAGGGACTGTGTTATAAATGTAATTGTTATTTCAGTGTGGATATGTTTGGTAATAAAATATGTTAAAGTATGTCAGTGTGGCATGATTTTTACTTGACAATTGCCTGCTTCCGCCAAATGATGGAGTTATATCTTCTATGTATCATCTGATCTGGTTAGTCTCCTCTGGGAAGTAAAATTCCCTTATTGAATATTATGACTCAAGTTGAGGATATCAATCAAAACTCACAGTACTGCTCACTGTCAGACCCATTAAGAATATTTGCATAATACTGGTACTGAATTGCAAGTATTCAGTAAGGATATGAGGAACAGATAAGGCTAGAATAAGAGGCTGCTGTTACTGTGTATGTTGATACTGTGTATGTTCATGTGTATGAAACGTGTATAATCCAAATTCCACATACATTTCTAGTGTGGCTCCGTGGGAAATGTCAAAGGTCCTCTGATAAAGAGACATTTAATTGTCAAAACAATTTGTGGACGCCTTCCGATCTCATGAGTTATTATCGGGTCAAGCTGAGCAAATATAAAGCCTTTTTCTTTCCTTTCCAAAAAAGTTGAAAAGGGGAATTTTGAGTGAGGAACAGAAGCGTTCAATTTGCAGTGGTCTCTTAATTTTAACCATTTGTTCCTCACTCAAAACCTTCCTTTTTGACTTTTTTGGAAAGGAAAGAAAATGGTGCAGAGATCTCTAGACTTTTTCCGGAGCTGTATATCTTTCTTTGCTAGTGGACGAACTTGAGCTAAACCTTATGACTACTAGCACAACAATAAGAAGTATGTTCATGTATATATAGAAAACATTTTTTGTCATAGCTATAGGGGAATTTGGTTAATGTTTGTCATGTCTAAAAGCATATATGGATTGAAATGAATCTATGTATTACAACATGAAATCAAAATTGATTAAATCAAGGGTTTTTGCTGGTAATCAAAACAAAAGTGTTCATAATATCAAAGTGGGGAAAAAATATTCTAAATTAATTACAAATAAGAAGCAAAAAATATTTGATTGCATAAATATTCACCCCCTTTTTCCACGACACACCTGAATGCAAACAATAACTTCAAGAATTCCACAATTTAGTTGAGTTGAGTCTAATGCACAACAAAGGTGTTGTATGGAGGACACCAAAAGGCCTACGGCGACTTTAAAGGAGTTACAGTTTTCCATGGCTGAGCAGGGAGACACTGTGCATACTGTAATAATAGGTCGGGTGATACACAAAAGTGGCCTTTATGAGAGTGACAATAGAAATGCTGTTGCATGCCTGAGGGCATGTGAAGATCATGCCTATTGTGAGGCCTGGTGGTGGCAGCATCATGCTATGGGGATGCTTCTCTGCATCAGGACCCGGAAAGCTGGGGAAGAGAGAGGGCAAAATGAAACTTAATGGAACTTTTGCTATTTGACAAAATAATTTGTGTCCAGATGTACAGCGCCAGTAGAGATATATCCAAATATGTCTTGTGGCTCTGATTTCTCTACCAAATATTGACTATAGGGGGTGAATATTTAAATCAATCAACTAATCATTAATTTTCTGTTTAGTATTTGTAATGAATTTAGAAAAAAATATTTATATATGATTTTTCACCTTGACTTTAAATACTTTTTGTGTTGACTAGCTGCAAAACTATTGATTAAATCCATTTTTTATGTTGCAACATAACAACAAATTGGAGAAGTGAAAGGGAGTGAATAATTCTTAGAGCTACTGTATCTCTGCATTCCAAGTGAATGAATGACAAGACGCTCATAAATTGTGTAGAGGAATACTTTTCACTGCATGATAGTTTACTTCAGGAGTGCACATAGGCTACCTGGAGTGTCGGTGTATCAGGGCTTATGCTGTAAACATGGTGGGTTTTAAGACGTGGCTGTCAGAGATTGACAGGATAGTATAAACTCCATCGTCATTCAAAGGAAGCATTGTGTCTTGTTTGTCTACCTTCCTTTATTTTAACAGCATGATTTATTATGTCAAAGTCAATGTCTACCTATTAAAAAGGACAAACAGTAAATTTTGTGAGTATTATGTTAGGATACACCTAGAGATTATACCTAGGGTGTTTTAGTTGGTAAGATGGCCCAATTTTTTATTTTATTTTTTCATCAAGAGGGAGTGGAACTTGACCAATGGCAGCTGTCAAATGGTGTCATTGCAATGGACACAGACTGCTCCCATATTTTCCACAACCTTTTCCGAGGTTTGTTATATTGTTTGTCATTTTGCCTAAGACTTCGAATATGATGTTTATACTTTTTGTTGACATTTTAGTGTTTTCAGCTTTTTTTTAAAGAAACGTACAGATGTTTTGTGCCGGCTAAAGGAAAGAATAACTTCTAACATCGTTTTTTGTACCAGAGTCATTTGCCTTTTGAAAAGCAGTTGGTCTAGGGGAGTCTGCGAGACCAGTCATAACTGACAGTTGAAAATACATCAGTGTTTGTCATCAGAGTCTAGAGAATGATTGTAAAATTGGTTTAAGAATATGAGCTTTATTAATGCAGAGATGATGTCAATATTAATTTGTATTTAAAAGGAAACATGGGAAAGGCATTTGTGCTTAGATGAACAGAGAAAGAAAGGGTTCATCCAGGAATGCTTTGCTACATTTATACATTAACGCTTCCTCCAAGAATCCATCAATTAATCAAAGATTAGAAATATGAATCTTTAACTAACCATGGTTCCGTGACCATTTCCTAGTTCCTACAGTCACCACTAACTCTTTGAGTGTGGGGCATGTGTACGTGCCCAGCATTGGTCACAGAAATGTAGCTAAGGTGGGCAAGAAACTTTTTTCTGTAACCTTTTTTTGTTCACACGACAGCCGTATCCACTTGACTGCAGAGTTGTTGCTAAGGCCCCAGGCCTGGGATGTTTGTGTGCTATTAGGCCCCTTGGTATCTAATAACGACAGGCAGGTGACTCATAGGATGTAGCAAAGAGCACCTGGCGTGCTCCCTGTCAGCCCCATACTTGTGAAAGAAGCAAGCCATGTGTATTTGAGCTGTGAAATGAATCAGCCATGAATCAAAGGATGTGATGGACAGTAATTGTCATGTTCATAGATCTTCAAAAGGGGAGGTGAATTCCAAACCTCTAAGGTAGTATGTGGACTGACTCAGGTCATTCAAATTATTATTCAGGAGAACATTGAAAGGGGCACCAGTATAGTGAGAGAGATTTTTTTAAACAGACCACATTTTCATTAATAATTTGGGAAATGAATGTCTTTAGTTACTTCCTAACTAAGATTAACTGGTGGTCAAATTTGTATGTATCTTCCTCCAGTACTAACAAAGTTAGAGGGAGTTTGACTCCCCAATGGGGACTAGGGTTAGAACTGTTTGGAAGTATGAAGGATCAACAGCATTTTAACACTGAGCTTTCTTCGAGACTGTACGCAAAGACATGATAATGGTATCCACTCATTCATCTTACTCTGGGAAAGAGGATAAAGTGCTTTCTGACCAAAATCCTAAACTGTCCCATTCAAATCAAATCGTTGTAAATAGCCTGCTATTCTTTGAGGCTAATATTCACAAAACGGTTTCAGACAAGTGAACACACACTATAACACATTTGAACGTTGACATTGGGCCACACGGAATATGTAGGCGAACCCCCACCCCCAGGTGTGATACAAATCCTTAGTAACCAATAGCACTGCTGGTCAGCATTGACGACTCAAGTCATGCCGAATTAAATACTAAATACAGACAACAATATATAACACCATGGTGAACACAACAACAAATTGTTTAATTTGAGACGCTTACGTGAATTATTTGATTATTGTCCAAATCAATTATGAAAAAAACGTTATTTTAGTTATATGATAGAACAGTTTGGACATCTACAGCGAATTGCCTGTTGAGAGACTAACTCCGCGCGCGGTGCTCTGCTGGGTGAATAGGTGGTGCGCGCTCTATGGCTGGCAAAACATTCATCTAGAGTTTATGGGACACTAACTGAATGGATTCAGCTTCCGTAACTCCGAAAAATATTTGAGAACCTTTTCTTCTGATGTATGGGACTAGGACATTATCATGTCACGCAGGAAACAAGCAAATCCTCAACATGTACAGTTCGATCATAATAAGTCTTTATCGGAATACATGGGTAAGTTTGGGACGAGAGTGTACAGGCTACATGTTTATCATGGACTATGGATTGGGCAATTCCAAATCAAATTAATATAATTTGTCAATATAGCTTTAACTTGCCACTTATATTTAATACACTTTTTTCATGGTATTATTGTTTGGCTAATTGTCGTTGGCCCTTCATTTATGTATAATGAACATAATTGCGATTTTTCTTTTATTAATTGTAATTCAGTGTCGTGGTCTGTAATTTAAAGCATTCAATGTAGTTTAAATGTATTAGTTTATTTTGAAATTGATGAAAGCTCGGCAGTTGGGCTATGCACTGAAGGACCAGCAAATTATTTCATGCTAATCAATTTTTATCTCTAAATGTTTAAAAAAATAATGCATTGTTGTGGCTTTCTATAAAAGGAAAAGTGGGGAAAGATAGAGGTTTTACTGAATGAACGGTGGGCTGGATTCAAACCCATGATGCAGCTTTACAGGCAGCGGATTAGGCTGATGAACCACCCTTGATCACTCTGACACTTCTAACCTCAATAATATATATGTAATTAATGTTGACAGAAGTGAAACATCTGTTGTTCTGCACTTGAGTAAGGCAGTTAACCCTAATTCTTCCAGGGTTGCCAAGAATAATAGCTGATACTGCTTCTGCGACCTAACTCTCTTGCAATTCCTTAGATATATGAAAACATTTTCAATTCACAGATATTAATAACCCATGTTAACAATGTGGGAAATTTGACAAATATTAGCAACCACCTAACTGTTATTATTACACTGGGGAGGAAGCTGGAGAAAGTCTCAAAACCAGTCCTCCATCTCACTTAAGCTTCAGAGTCAGTGAAGCCATTATTTCTGAGACTAAAGGTTTCCCTTCATAATAAGGTCTAAACAATCACATCACTGAAGCTTTTCAGGTTCAGAAGCGCTATAGCCTGCAATGTCAAAATGTTACTGTCATTTTCAAATGATCCAACATAAACAGTATTTATACCTTAAATGTCCACCAATGCAGGAACATTGCCTTTAGATTAAATTCATGAAGTTCCCCCCGGTATTCAGTGCAACAGATTGAAATCAGGCTTCCAGTCTGTACAAAGTACAGTCAATTCCTCGCATGTAATGTCATTACAAGGTCTAAAACATACGTACACAGCTGCTTTTCTGTTTTTTATTTCGTCATGTCAAACATCCATGTGATGTTCCAATTAAACAAAATAAGACCTGCAATGTCTTTGAATACGGTTTAATTAAGCCTTGTTTTCTTCTTGTTGGTTTCAGGAGACACACACCTTCGTTTGGAGACTCCTTGTATATTAGACTTCAGTGCGCATGTCTGCAACAGATGCTGTGCAGAGTTTGTCGAGCTATCAGATCTGGAACTACATATCAGGAATTGCTCCCCAAATCAGTTAGTGCTTGTGGTCAATGACAATGACGATCCAGTGTCATCTGCTGAGATATTCCCTTTAGGCTCTTCGCCCAGGGAAGCAGACTACATCTCTGAAATGGATGAGTGCAGTAATTTGTCAGAGGAGAAATCAGATGGGAATGAAGACTTTATGGATGTTTCCCAAAGAAAGAGGAGCCACATTGGTCTACGTTGCCCCAGTAACACCAGTTGCAGCAAGAGCAGCAGTACGGACATCATCAACAACATTGTATCACATTCCTCAGTTCTACCAACTCTACTCCTTCAACCTGGCAACAACCCATCAGAACAGCAGGCGAAGTTCTCATGGTTCAACAGCAATGTCGTCATTGAAAACCTAGAGAGCACTAAAGTGGCTGTGGCCCAGTTTTCCCAACAAAGTCAATTGGACTCATCAAGCAGTGACAGTAGTAAGATGGCCATCTCATCTTTAATGGAGCAACTCCTAGCCCTGCAATTGCAGCAGATTCACCAGCTGCAGCTGATTGATCAAATTCGTCACCAGGTCTTGCTGTTTGCCTCCCAACGGTCTGAGGTATCAGAGACTCTGACATCCACCAGCTGCCTTCAGGGTAATCTAGCATCAATGCATGCCAGTCAGCTAACAACCCTCAGTTCCCATTTATCCCAGCAGTTAGCAGCAGCTGCTGGTCTAGCCCAGAGTCTCACCAGCCAGTGTGGTGGTGTCGGACACTTTGAACAATTTAGAGCAACAGCAAACTTACCGGAGATGCATCTTGGTAGCATTGTGCACTCTAGTACTGAACCCCTACAAAACGTGGGCAAACACATAGCTTCAGCAGTTAGCAAACAGCCATATGGAAAGAAGTACACTCATGATAGTGTTCCCTACTCTCAACTCAGTTTCTCATCTCAGACCAAAGTGTCCTTATCCACAAATGGCACAGATAGCTCGCTAAATCCGTCAATTAAATCCCATCTCCTTCACCCACCGTCCAGCAATCAAACACTGTCTGGAGCTGGACTTAACATTGGCGCAATTGCGGAGGACCTGAATTCCTTGACGACGCTAGCCCAGCAAAGGAAAGGCAAACCATCCAATGTGACATCCATTCATCTCAAAGGCTGTTCCGAAGAGGCTTTTTTAAAACACAAATGCAGGTTTTGCTCGAAGGTATTTGGGAGTGACAGTGCCTTGCAGATCCATTTGCGATCACACACTGGGGAGAGGCCATACAAGTGCAACATCTGTGGGAACCGTTTCTCCACACGTGGAAACTTGAAGGTACACTTCCATCGGCACAAAGAAAGGTACCCCCACATCCAGATGAACCCTTACCCTGTTCCAGAACATCTGGATAATATCCCAACCAGCACAGGAATCCCTTATGGCATGTCAATGCCACCAGAGAAACCAATCACATGCTGGCTAGATAGTAAACAATCATTAACTACCCTAACTCCTTCTGTTGGCCTGTTGCTCCCAACTGGATCACCAAACTTCTTGATTAAGAAAGAGGAGCAGCCCATCTCAATAACAACAGCTTCCAGTCCTGCTGTGTGTGAACCGTCTAGTGGAGTAAAGTCTTCCATGAGTTTTGACTTTGGACAGGCTGGAAAAGTCCCTACATTTCCCATATTGAGTCTGAAAACAGACAATGTCAAACCCCATTTCACCTATGCTTCCAAAATAAGTTCTATAACAGAAGGATCGGTTGATGTATCCTCCGATGTACCTTCGATCAACACAAATCCTATCACGTCAGAACCGTTCAGGACCAAACATCATTTTGGAAGGGATGTTTTTGATACCCTTCAGACATCAGAGACCTCAAAACTCCAGCAGCTCGTGGAGAACATTGACAAGAAGGTGACTGACCCCAATGAGTGTGCCATTTGTCATCGCATCCTCAGTTGTCAAAGCGCCCTTAGGATGCACTACCGCACCCACACAGGAGAGCGACCCTTTAGATGTAAAGTGTGCGGACGGGCGTTCTCAACCAAAGGGAACCTCAAGACACACCATGCGGTTCATCGTGCCACGTCACCACTAAGGGTCCAGCACTCGTGCCCCATCTGCCAGAGGAAGTTCACCAACGCTGTTGTCCTACAGCAGCACATCCATATGCACATGGGTGACCAGATTCCCAATACCCCAATCTCTGAACAGAACCACACGATGTTAATGAATGAGAGTAAATTAGAAGAGTTAGAAAAGCTTTCAGACTTTGACGATGATAGGGACTTTAATGACAGTGGGATTGCAGGCATGTCCACTATTAATAACTCTTCGTCTGGAAGTTTGTCTCACTCTCCTTATACTACCGGAGCAGGCTCCTATGATGCAGAGATGACGACTAACTGTAATTGGTCAGTGGAGGAGAGGCAAGTCATTGGGATAAAGACAATGGGATTGGGAAAAGAGTATCAACAGTCCTATGACTCATCTCTTGGGGTTGATAGAAGTGATGGGAGATTTGCAGTTTCAGAGAATACTGCTGCCAAGCATTCTTTTTCCCCAAGCAAGAGTGTTTCGTTATGTTCTAGCTCCCAAAGCCTTGAGGAAAGGTACCAGAAAGCTTTATCGCGGGCACATACCAATCCAAGCCCTCTGCAATACATTGGCAGCGGCATGGCATCCCTTGACCATATAAAATCTTTACACCCACTGAAGGACCCCACCAACGCTATTCGTGAACAACGGGGCATCTTCAAGAACACTGCTTGCGATATTTGCGGCAAGACATTTGCATGCCAAAGTGCCTTGGACATCCATTACCGAAGCCATACTAAGGAGAGACCGTTCATTTGCACTGCGTGCAACAGAGGGTTTTCCACCAAGGGGAACCTGAAACAACACATGCTGACACATCAGATGAGGGACCTGCCGTCCCAGTTGTTCAGGCCGTCCACTCCCAGCCTTGCGTCCAGCCCCGACTCCATACATCCTCTAGGCTCCCAAATGATCAAGACAGAAGTCAACAGTTTCCTAGGTAGTCCTCCCAACGGGGAACCCGGGGATCTTCTCGGCAGTTTGGGGACGACCTCAGCTCATTCCTCATCAGCACTTGCTGCCCTGCCACCTCGGCGTATTCCCAAGCAGCACTACTGTCACACTTGTGGCAAAACGTTTTCTTCATCCAGTGCACTGCAAATACATGAGAGGACTCACACCGGGGAAAAGCCATTTGCCTGCACTGTGTGTGGTCGGGCATTCACAACCAAAGGAAATCTTAAGGTACGTTTAAGTTCACAAGTTGCATTTCATATGATTTTCAAGGAAAATGGTCTAAACATTGAGATGGATGGACACTGTTTAGAGATGGATGGACACTGTTTATGGAATCCTGCTGAATTCGGCAAACGCATGTTTTTGGTGTTAAATACATTAGTCTGTCTAATCTCTGCAACCCAGAATGTCACTTGATTAAGTGTGATATTTGTCTTAACGAAAGGAACCTTATTCACCATTGCTCTCCTTCCCATCTAGGTCCATATGGGAACTCACATGTGGAGTAGCGCCCTTACCAGAAGAGGACGCAGACTGTCTGTGGACGGACCCTTGGTGTTTATGGGAACTCATCCTGTGAAGCTACCAGAACCTCCCCAGAGGGCAGACAGAAGGTCCAGCAATGGAGAATCCTTTTGTCACTGGAACCACTGTGCAGACTCTTTTTCTCAGAACTTGGTCACAGAAACAAATGACATCTCAGTCATCCAGAATGGAAGTCGGCTGTACCTCTCAGGACCAATGGGGCATGGATCCAGCTCACCCATCCTGGACAATTTGCACCATACAGAACAAAATGCTGCTCTGGCGCACAGTGGGAAAAACGATACTGAAAGAGTGACACGCTTCTGTTTCACGCATTTGATAGAAGAGAGAAAGGAAATGATTGCCAATTAAAATTGTTTTAGGTAGATGGCAGATTATGTTGTTGATCAACTACAGCTTTTTCTTTTGAAAGACATTCGATGTGATGTTGGAATAAGCTCTCGGTGGACTTTGTGTAGGAATAAGAATCTTATTTGGAGTCAAGTGGATAGTTGTCTTCCTGCTTCAGTGTGCTTATTGGAGTTTAAAAATGTTATAAGCTATTTACACAGGTAGAGTAGTGTACTGATCATGTAATTCATCTAAATGTTGTGGTTTTTATCATTTATAGGTATTGACATTTTTTCTAAATATTTTTTAAATGTAATGATATTTTTTTCAAAGTTACAGTGTAAACAGTGATTGAAGTTGATTGCACATGTGATATGATACATTCAACTAGTCGACTGTAATATTGGAAAATATTTTGTGAATAAATGGAAAATATAAAGGCCCAGATAAAAACTGAAATTACCCTGTTAACAAGAACTTTAATGTATTTGAAGGGGAATTTACTTGGAACTTCATGGTGTTATATCCTTCTGGAATACATATACAGTATAATGTATGTGTGAATATAAATGTTCTAATGGTATTCATGTTTAATATTTCAAACACAACACATGTTTAGACTGACTGTAAAGAGAATTACTGTCACTTTAGGTGTTATAATGCATTGTAAATTCAGAAATTAGCCGCCATTATAGAATTTTATCACCACCTTTGTTCTGGTGTTTTTTCCCCTGTTCAAGAATAATTCACCTTCAGATTAATGGTAAAATTCCAAAAGCAAATAAAAATGGTAAGATGGGATATAGCTTCAAACTGTTTTCATTGTACAACTCTGCCTTGTTTTTGTCCTAGGGAGTTTAATCCCATAATACAGCATTCACTTTCATGTGTGTTCGCGTGTGTGTATGTGTGCACACCTCACCACACATCTGATGCCCCCTGCTAAAGACACACTGTGTTTATTTGATATGACATATCACTTTCCAGGTAACAGCTGATGTAGACGTGCTGCTTACCACCCTAAAGGAGATGTGTTTTCAACACGAGTTGAGGTCTGCTGTGTACTACTCCTTGTCACTTTTAAACAGAGACAGTGCGTGTATCAGTCTCTGTGGATCACCTCGGGATATTACGTGTGCTTATCTTGACAGCTGGACTCTACATAGTCATGCTACTACTGCTTCACCCTCAGTAATGTCAGTTTTTCAACACAGACCAAAGGCTGCTTTTTTGGTTTTTCGATTTCCTGTGGTTATACCACCACTACCCAATCATCCTCAGCCTCCAGCTGGCCAACTCATCTCCGGGCGGTTGCTGTACATGGAAACAAATTGAAACAGATTTGTGGTCAACTCACTTGGCAAAATAAAGGTGAAATAAATATATGAATAAAAACATTGCTGCAGCATTGATTTCACATTCTCTATCGTCCTAAATACATTCCAGAACTTTTTCTGTGGAAATAATTTGATGTCGCGACTAACACACAAAATGGACATTTGAGTCAGACTTGCCGTCCCCTGTTTTACTCTGAGGAAACTGATTTAACAGGCACAACCATTCTGACTTCCCACTGGTTGTAAAACACCAACCCCCATTTTGTCACCTATCCAGCCTGTTCCACCATAAAAGTATGCTGTTGATGTGTTGAACAAAACAACACCGCTAGCACAGCACCTCTGGTTCACAATGGCCACTAACATGTCCAGTAACCAAATTCATCCCACATATCAAATCCTCTGTGAAAGAGACAGTGACCGTGTGTTGTCACAACCTATTATACATATCTCATAGTGTCACTGGCCAGCTGACATGGTTGAAACCTTAAACCTGCCCGCCCTCTGCCATTAGCATTAGAACATGAGTAATCAACTGGAATGAACCATCCCAGAGCCCCAAACAAAGGCCAGTTAGTCTGAAGCTTTTCAAAGATACATATCTCGTAGAGACAGAGATTAATCATGCGCGCCCGTGCTCACACGCGTGCATGTTAACGCACGCGCACACACAAGCGCCACAGGCGCACGCACGCATGCGACCGCGTGCACACATGCATCGTTGATTGTGTATCACTAAAGACAGAACCCATTTGAATCTTTATAATTCACAGGGTCATGATCTCATTTGTCATATGTACTATTTTGTATTCGTAAAAGTGGAGATTTTGACCAGTGGAATAAGAGTTTGCCCTTAATGACTTCGGCACCAAAAAACTCTCAAAACAATTGTCTGGCTATTTTATAAACATTTAATTGTCTGATATGTGAGTCTGACATCACACAAAATATTCATGTTGTGTTATTAATAAAATTATTTATCAAATTTATTCAATCAAATATATTTTATAAAGCCCCTTTTACATCAGAAGTTGTCACAGGGTGCTTTCACAACTTGAAGCCCAAGGGGCAAACAACAGTAGTGTTGAACTTCAGTAGCAAGGAAAAACTCCCTAACAAGGCTGAAATTTAGGAAGAAACCTAGAGAGGAACCAGGCTCAGAGGGGTGACCAGTCCTCTTCTGGCTGTGCCGGGTGAACATATTGAGAGTCCAAATTGTAGTAATTAATCGATGCATGTGGGCTGAGCCCAGAGTCTACTTAAACCTAGTCCAGATCGGTTTATTAATCTTACAGATGGTTTGTATATGTGTCAGTGTGTGTCTGTGTGTGTGTGTGTGTGTGCTTGAGCTTCACCGGGAAATACTGTTCTTGGTATTGACTTCTTCCACAGCAGAACTATAGAAAACACTGGAAAATCGCTGAATACATTAAAAAATCATGTCCAAATTGCCACTGTATTTTTGAAACGTGTGTTGTATTTTTTAGCTGTGGTATTTTACAATACATTGAAGAGAAACAGGCAGAGGTGCAGAGAAGAGGCGGTGCGGTACAGCTTACTTTTTTAAACGCATCGCAGGAAAACAAGCGCGCCTTTCTAATCATGGCATATTTAACTTCAAAACTGCAGAGGTCAGCAGGCTGTTTGCAAGATGGCATTTCCTTTGTAAGCACTGGAACACACTTTTGTTACAGTGACAATGGAAATATTCAATAACAGAAAACCTGCCAAATCTCCGGCGGGGCGAAAATCTACCCCTCCCAAACCCGGGCGTTGATAACATTGTGATTATGCCTTTGTGTCTATTTGACGCGCCTATTGCACGGATCATTTCTGATCATAAACTTGCGAGGGTCAACTCTTTCGTGGCAACCCGCCGGGTGCTTGGCTTTATTGGTGCCTGTGTTTCTAGAGCGAGGTTGGCAGCGGGGAGCTTTAGACTGGTCCGCATTTACATCCATCCACATCAACCCTCTGATGGTAGAGCTCATAGCTGGCTGAGTGCCATAGCACTGAATTTTACTATACTTTCCATGTCAGTTTGACAAGGAGAACGACTCAGAACCATGACTGTGTAATGGACGTCAGTGTGGTGTTTGGAGGGTTTAAACCAAAAATTGTTGTGTCATTCTTTTGTTCATTTCATTTAACCAAAACGTTTAAGGGAAAATCCAACGTATTGTCTATCTTTTTGAGAATAATCAAAAACAGAAGGATTTAACTCATTGTAAGTCTAGTTCTTTTCTACTTGAACTTATAGTCTTAGCATGTGACTCTGAAAATGTTTAACATTTACTTTCGGGGATTAGATGACCTTTTCCACGTTTTCATCTCTTAATGGTCGAGCGACAAATATAGTATCCTGCAATGTTACATCTGTAGTTACTGCTGGTTAACTGAAAACCGTACTCACCAATGCCTGCCGATATTGGACAAGTCGGTAAACGATCAAATGCATGAATCAACAATCGTAGGAAATTAAAACAAAATCAAAACCTATGTTCACGAGCAACTAACAGCAAAAAAAATTCATTCACAAACATTTCTGGTACAGCTCCCAGTCTGTGGCAAGGTGTTGCTCAACACTTGATTTGGTGGCGTTACAACACAGACTCTAGGCCTGCGGTTGAAAAACATCTCATGTGGATGTACTTCAACACTAACTGAAGTGCCTTTTAGGTGTTTTGTGTCGTTTAAATTGGTGGCAGTTAAGTTGGTGCCAGTATTGATTTTAGAAAACAGTTTTTACAGTGTGCATGCATGGCGATTTGTTATTCATTGACAAAATGACCAGCAAGGTTATTCAATAAAAAGAATGATACATGATTTATAACTAGATGAAATATTTTGAAATGAAATCAAGCTTTGCTCTCATCCCAACACACAGGCATTCGCCCCTTACGTGTAGTGAATTCGGGGCTTCATAAACTAACATCGTGTTCACGTCAATATTTTCAATTCTGCTTGATATACAGGTGTGAATTAATCTGTCGGGAATCAAGAGAGTCGCATTGTGCGGAATTTACCGGTTAACAGTGACAAACAGCGTTGTGCTGATGTCTCCCTGTCATCACTCACCTCTGCTTTCATCACACAGTTGCCTCTAACAGTACCAGCCCCTCTCTGTGATATTACGACAGATGCAGATAGCAGGGTTTATTTCCTCACACGTCTGAGTGGTCTTACTCTTGCTGTCCTTTTACAAGCTCAGTGTTCACCTCACCTGTATTAGATCAACCAAATACCGGATGCCTCTCAATGTCATGTTAAGGCATTAGGCCAAAAACAGCCAACTGACAATATTTGTGTCTCATTCACTGTGTGCTATACAGTGCTGTGAACTCTACATGCTGAGTGACATTGTATCAGGTGTGGAGTATAGGTTATACCTCCCTCGGGGTTAGCTAGTCCTCTGTCCATCCGAATATCACTCAGCACCTGTCATCTCAACCTCATATCCCCACCTGATCTTCGCGTTGTCACACAGAGGCCCTCTGCATATATGTTTTAATAAATGATTATAGGTAGCCTGTGGCCAGATGGGAGACGGCACCTGAACAGTGATCCTCTAGGGCTACCAAGCTGTCTTTGTTTTTCTTGTAAACTTTTAAGTTTTTATCCCATTTGATGTACAAAAGACATGACAGTGTTTCATTCTGACCAGCAGGCCTCTGACCTCCAAATGTGTTCTGCATCCTGAATTTCACCCTACAATATAAAGGGAGTATAATGCACTGGTTTTAAAATAAATAGGGGGCAAGGGAGAGACGTGAAACTCCAGAACCCACCAGCTCATGTGTCCCACCCTATTCCCTTTATTATGCCCTATTTTTTGACCACAGTGAAAAGTGTAATACTCCATAGACTGCCAGTTGGGATACAATCCTAGTTCTCTACAGAGTAAAAGACAAGAATTACCGTGATATCTGTGTCTCAGAGGAGAGACGGTGGTTTTGAGCAGGTTTTGGATAACGAAGGACGCGGCGTTGGAGACAATGAGAAAAAGCTAAAGTCTACAAACAGGGCTTTGATCCCCCCAAGATGAGCAGGATAGTAAAGAGGGATCCTCTGCTGGATCTTAATCTTTTAGATCACTAGAAGGGGAGAAACACAAGCAAGGGACATAGAAAGATAAAGAATTTACCTCATTCACTATCTATTCGACACTCTTAGTTAGTACACTGTAGAGGACTTTGATGTCGTAAAAAATGACAGCATTATCACGAACGCCTCAGAAAATCTTAGAACAAACCCTGTGTCATTATGCTAGCCTCAATGCTAGTTTGGTTGGGGTAAGAAATATATTCAGAAGTGTAGAATGATGATGTGTACGATGACAAACACATGCATCTCCTCCTATCTGCAGGCGCACCTAGAGTCAGTAACCTGTAATATAAATATGCAAATCCCCTGCTCGCACAATGCAATCTCCACTAGAGGCTATTCATCTCCTAAAAAATGTCGTTTGCATGGGGAAAGATACCATGCATCATCGCAAGTCATTTCTGAAACCAAATATTAATCAATTGCGAGACCGTGGATCTGTACTTTGACGCGAAAATTCACCATAGTGGGGACAAACGCCACAAGATAATTCAGGCTTTTGGCATCAACTTTTATTTCTAAGGCCTGATGCTAGAGAGCTGCCCTAATCACTCTGGTGCACGGTCAGAGCCTATCAGCTGTGGGGATCAATGTTCTGCTCAGCCAGTTCACCTTGACTGGCCATGCACTCGCTACTTAACCAAAACCAAGGGAAGACATATGCATGGGTCTGGGCAGAAATGAATGGGGGAAGATTGTTCATAGACTACATTAATACACCTCTTGGGGTATTCACAAAACCTTCTCTAAAACAAATGTACCACTATTTAACAAACTGTCCAGTGTGGAACTCACCTTAAAACAGAAGATTATAATTCTGCCCCAGATTGATGCATTGGTCTACTATGTACTGGATTTGCAAATCGTCTCTTTGTAGCTTGGGGTGGATTTCAGACAGGGCTGCCTTGTTCAGCAGCAGGGCTATAAAAAAAAGCAGAAAGAGAAAAATCAAAGCTTGAATTCAAACTGGTGGGGATGGCCATGTGGACCCATCTTACAAGGCCTTACGGTGTTAGGGGTCTTGTCAACAAACGTTTCCACACTCTTCCCCTTCTCTCCCTGTCTCTGCAAAGAGCTGCTCATCTCCTTTCCCAGATGAAGCTTCACTGGAGACTGGTGTGCCACATCGTTTGTTGGAAGCTGAGCTTGGCCAGGGTTTTTACTGGGGCATTCGCCTGCCACTTATATGAGCCAGGGAGTGATCTCGTCACTGTGTGTACATACATACACACGCATTTTCTGTTAACTCATACCCAAATTATGCGTGGCAAAAATAAAAATAAATACCTCAAATTGCTAGCATTGCCCTGAGCAGTTTGTAGTGGTGAATCGGCAGTCCGCTTACATTAAGTTTGTTGTGAATGAAATACACCCACACCATTACTGAATAATGGCATTTTACATAATTACAATAATTATGCATATCTCAAATAACATTTTACATTTTAATAATCGAAATATTCAAATAATCGAAATATCTAACTCTTTTCCAAATTGACTAAGAGGAGAAATAACAAATGCCTTGCTCTAATCGGATTTCTTTTCACCTTTCCAGCTCTGATCTTCGATCGAGCAGAATTCTGTTTATAGAACAGATGCTAAAATAAATGCAACAATAGAAATCTGGAAATGCTGTCCCGTTTTACATCCCTCTAATTAAACCACACTTAGTTTGACTCAGTGTCAGCGTTTTTACAACATTGCTGTAACAACTTACAATTGCCACTAAAAGCCTTTCATTTGGCCTTTTCGACGCTGACATCACGAGAGACAATTACCAGAACAGCTGTGTTAGTCTCCCTAGGTCCCAAAAAGCCCCCCCCTTCCTACATACTCTATTATTTGTGATGACAGCCCATATTTATTCATAATACACTACATACAGTGAGGGGAAAAAGTATTTGATCCCCTGTTGATTTTATATGTTTGCCCACTGACAAAGAAATGATCAGTCTATAATTTTAATGGTAGGTTTATGTCGATCAGTGAGAGACAGAATAACAACAAAAAAATCCATAAAAACTCATGGCAAAAATTTTGTTTTGCATTTTGATTAAGGAAATAAGTATTCCACCCCTTTGCAAAACATGACTTAATACTTAGTGGCAAAACCAATGTTGGCAATCAGATGTCAAACGTTTCATTTAGATTGATTTTGTCCCACTCCTCTTTGTAGATCTTCTCCAAGTCATCAAGGTTTGGAGGCTGACGTTTGGCAACTTGAATCTTCAGCTCCCTCCACAGATTTTCTATGGGATTTAGGTCTGGAGACTGGCTAGGCCACTCCAGGACCTTAATGTGCTTCTTCTTGAGCCACTCCTTTGTTGCCTTGGCCATGTGTTTTGGGTCATTGTCATGTTGGAATACCCGTCCACTACCCATTTTCAATGCCCTGACTGATGGAAGGAGGTCCTCACCCAAGATTTGATGGTACATGGCCCCGTCCATTGTCCCTTTAATACGGTGTAGTTGTCCTGTCCCCTTAGAAGAAAAACACCCCCAAAGCATAATGTTCCTCCTTCTCCTAACGTGGCAAGTTGAGTTGATGCCAAAGAGCTTCATTTTGGTCTCATCTGACCACAACATTTTCACCCAGTTCTTCTCTGAATCAATCAGATGTTCAAAGCCAAACTTCAGACCATCTTGCACATGTGCTTTCTTGAGGAGGGGACCTTGCTGGGGCTGCAGGATTTCCGTCCTTCACGGCGTAATGTGTTACCCATTGATCATCGTAACTCAACGAGGTGAGATCTTGCATGGGGCCCCAGGCCGAGTGAGATTGACCGTTATTTTGTGTTTCTTCCATTTGCGAATAATTGCACCAATTTTTGTAACCTTCAAACCAAGCTGCTCGGTGATGGTCTTCTAGCACATTCCAGCCTTGTGTAGGTCTACAAACATGTCCCTGACATCATTGGACAGCTGTTTGATCTTGGCCATGGTGGAAAGTTTGGAATCTGATTGATTGATTGCTTCTGTGGACAGGTGTCTTTTATACAGGTAACAAACTGAGATTAGGAGCACTCCCTTTCAGAGCGTGCTCCTAATCTCACCTCATTCCCTGTATTAAAGACACCCGGGAGACAGAAATCTTTCTGATTGAGAGGGGATCAAATACTTATTTCCGTCATTAAAATGCAAATCAATTAATAAAAATGTTGACATGTTTTTCTGGATTTTTTTGGTTATTTGAACTCTCACTATTCAAATAAACCTACCATAAAAATTATAGACTGATAATTTCTTTGTCAGGCAAAGTACAAAATCAGCAGGGGATCACACTGTAGGACTCTGGACTAAGGAAGTGCGTTGTGGACTAGGACACAATTTGGGGGGTACCCACTCACTGTACAACAGCTGGATTGTGATGCAGTGGATGCAGTCTCAAACACATGCCCACACTCAGCTATACTCTCAGCTCTGACTGATACTGAACATGACTATTAATTCTGCTCCCCTCACACGGCACGCTGCCCGCCTGGCACACGTTGGCACGCCATTGTTCACAAATTATGTCTCAGGGCAGCTGGTTGATATGATAATTACGGGTTACTGATAAACCATTGTTTGGGCGTGTGTGGCTCTGCACTAAAACAAAAGATACAATAGACATACAGTATTACTACAGCTGAAGCCAGTGTGCTTTTTCCTGCTTACATGTCTTTCAGATAATGGATGCTGAAATGTGTACAACTGTACTTTACTCTCAAACTCGGTTTCAGGTTAATATAAAAAAAGAGTATATTCCAGATGTTGAAAGGACATTTTAAAATGATTGAAAAGTTTATATTATTTATTTGTTGATAATATTGAAAATAAATGTTTCTAATGTGGTCTATTTGGTCTATGTGGTTTGTGGGTTCTATGTGGTTTGTGTGGTCTATATGGTCTATGTGGTCTATGTGGCCTATATGGTCTATGTGGTCTATGTGGTCTATGTGGTCTATGTGGTCTATGTGGTCTATGAGGTCTATGTGGTCTCTGTGATCTGTTAGGTCTGTGTGGTCTATGTGGTCTATGTGGTCTGTGTGGTCTATATGGTCTATGTGGTCTATGTGGTCTATGTGGTCTATGTGGTCTATGTGGTCTATGTCCCTGTCCTGCAATACAGGTCACACCATTTTAATCAAGAGTTTAAATCTTGAATGAGACGAACTGACAGTGCCTGGGATGTTAAGCAGAAATGTCCTGGTTAAGGAAGTGCTAAGAAATAAGGATGAACAGCTCTTGCAAGCCTACCGGGAGTTGTCGGAAAGAAGCGGCTCCATAATAACAAAATGGGCATCACAAAATTGGGAGGACAGGTAGAAGAGGGTGAATTTATACCAAGGTTCAAAACCATTTGGGGTCATTTACTCTATGGTCCAGTTTCAATTACACATACAGTACATTCTCATATATTGTGATATTAGCATTACATCACTATATACAGTAGCATTACATCACTATATACAGAGGTGTTCACCGATCATCACAGGGAAGATCAGACAACCAAGTTGTGGCTACAAGATTAAATAGCTGGAATAACCCTGCATGAAAGATCACGCAAATGTATTTTCCCAAGCAGTGTATGGAGTCCACCTCGATCGGTTTGAATTCTCCAAGGATCAATGTTGGACAACTGCAGATGTTGGTGAATTCTACTGTCACCAAGTCTCCTGTACTATAGTTTTATGCAGCCACCATGCCCACAAGCTTTTTTAATGTCAGGCCAAAAAGAAAGCCTCGGCTATCATCAATACACAAATATTAGCTTTTGGACTTTGCGCATTATTGGGGTGTTTTTCATTGGATTTTACCACATCAGCGGTTGTCACAAAGTGCTTGTACAGATACCCTGCCTAAACCCCAAAGAGCAAGCAATCAACAGGAAATGGATGCAGTTGATGGAAAAAACTCACTAGTAGGTTTGGTACAGCATTATGTGGTCAAATGACAAAAATAGAAAAACACCTGGGGTGGGATGACAGTAAAGAAGTAGGATCATGTAGTTCTGGAGAGAGTCTACTTAGAAGATGGTCTCAGGTCCCTGCTATGTGTTCACTCACCTCATCAAATAGTACTATTATTTGATTTAGAATGTTTTTAAAACAATGTTCATTAAATAGTTACTCTCTTATTTTAAGCTTTTGGTTGAGTTGTCCGGACTCCCGGCACAGGCCCACGGCCCATATGTATCTTTTTAATAGAGACAAGACAAGGTAACTGACGAAGGTTAATTCTGGTTTTCCTGTCACACGCTCATACGTTAGCTGTTTAGACTGTGTTAAAACTGGCAACAGTGAAATCCAAAATAGACCATTAACCAGCAGTTCACTACAAGTACATTAACATTATAAGTAATGGCTACATCATAGTTGTCCTTTCTTGCTTTAACTGCAAAATGTTGTCGTTTCTTTGTCTTAGTTGAATGCATTGACTGCACCGATGTGGCTCTGTAGTTTCTTCAGTACGTAAAAATAAATACTTTGCCAAGCATACAAAGTAGGTCTAAAGTCTAATATTTGGTCAGTCTGGAACAGACTACATCCAGTCATGGCCAGTAGAGACATCTGTGAATTTTGAAAATCAAGTCTGATCTGGACAAGACCTAATCTGAACCAAATATAGACACCTACGTGTGTCTGTGGATGTTTAAATTAAAGTCGGTCCTACAAAACAGGTCCAAAAAATATGTCACTGGCCATTGTTCAGTGTGAAGGAGTCTGTGTTGTCTGGTTTATTTCTTTGTGCTCTGTGTCCTTATAAGCACTCCTATAACAAAATACATACTTATATAACAGATCCATCGACTCAATTGAGAGACAGGTCCATTTATTTCAAAAGGTGAACATGAACAAGAATAGGTAAGGTTGAGAGTGCTGTTACTTTGTGGCATTCATGGCCACAGCAGTGCATGCAAATCACATTGTGCTGCATGGTGGCAGGTGTGTTTTGAGCTCCAAAGGGCATCTGATTTGATTTGAAGAGGCTGAAGATGCTGGAGGGAAATATCCCATTTTACAGACTTTATCCAGTGGATACAAGGACAAGGATTAATTAATGGGAGAGAAACATCCCACCTGAGTACAAGGCACAATCAGAATCACCTTTAATCACTAAGTGACTTGACACATGTGGAGTTTGACTTGGTGTGATGGTACTGTGCCAGCTGGACGACACATAGACAGAAGACACAAAATCTACACAAATCATACATGGAGAGTGTATAGGATATTGGGATTGGAGTGGGGACCATGTAGTTAACATGGATTTATAGTTGATTAACACATTTACTGATTCAATCCAGTCTTTCTTGATGCAGAAAGACTGGCAGATTTTTCAAGCGCAGAACAGTACATCTGTTAAGTTTACAGTTTGGAAGTGGCCTGACATGATGAACATTGATTTACTGGCCGCAAGTACACAAAAAATTATTTTGAACAGTAGACCAAAACAGCAGACCATGGTGGAGAAGCTGAGGACGGACTCCACAACTGGATGAATACTGTCATGTCATGGTTAACTTAGTCTCACCTGCAAACCGGACTAGTTTTAACGCTGTGTTACGGGCGGTACTTTTGTTGGTGTAGAGGAGAGGTAAGCGGATGTATTCTTGTGTCATTCTTTTCTCCGTTATAAAGGGTCAGAAATGTAACTGCCCATCATTACATGTTGGTCATGACAGGGAAAGCTGTAAGAGAGGGGCGCTGAGTTATGTGTCCTGGCTTTTAAGGAGCCTTTATGAATCAAGTTTGTGGTAGAACTGATTTAGTTTATTCTGCAGTTTGAGCTCCACCACAGCTAGCAGTGCCTGAGTTCTGTAGTAAAATCGGTTTAATGCCTTCTTCTCTGACAGACAAAACTGCATATCAAACCTGAATTTTAACTAGTGTTTTGCTGTCTTTATTCCTGATCTGAGATTTTTTGGGCTCTTTATATATAGGACTCACTGCTGTTTTTTGTGGTCTCTCTGTATAGGGCTTTCTACTGGTTTTAGTGGTCTATCTACAGTATATTGGTCTCTGCTGGTTTTTGTGGTCTCTCTATATAGGGCGCTCTATAGGGCTCTCTACTGGTTTTCATGGTCTCTCTGTATAGAGCTCTCTAATGGTTTTCATGGTCTCTCGATTTAGGGCTCTCTACTGGTTTTTGTGGTCTCCATATAGGGCTCTCTACTGATTTTTGTGCTCTGTCTATATAGGGCTCTACTGGTTTTTGTGGTCTCTCCATATAGTGCTCTCAACTGGATTTCATGGTCTCTCTATATAGGGCTTTCTACTGTTTTATGGTCTCTATATAGGGCTCTCTGTTGGTTTTTGTAGTCTCTATATAGGGCTCTCTACTAAGCTCATCAGTTAACCCATGACTGGTTGTTGCCATGTGACACAGATGTTTTTGATTGCATGAAGATTTCCAATACATCCCGATACATTGGCTGTAAGATCAGACTCTGTCAGTGTACATTGGAACTGGGCCCTTATATTGCGCCAATATGTCCCAGTATGTCTAAGCAGTCCGTTAGCTTTGCATTGGCCTCATCAGTCAATTTCTGTGTGTCTGACAGGCTTAGCACCTTTCAGTCTTACTGGTATTTGTTGACCTGCGGATCACCTTTTTTTAGCCCAAAAAGGTAATTCACTCTTCTAGTCTTCAGCCAACACAGCCAGAAAAGGACTGACCAGCGTTCAGGGATCCCATCCTCTTGATTAGGTTTCTTGCTAGATCCTGATATTAGTGGGCTTATCCTTTCCGCTGTGCAGCGATTTGTTGTTGTTGCTTGCTCTTTGAGGTTGAGGCACGGTATATGTACAAGCACTTTATGACAACCGCTGTTGTAAAAATGCATGTTGAAATTAAAGAATATTTCATGTTTTTCCTCATAAATTAGTTTAGATGAGCTATATTGTCAAATTAATTAATGTAATAAAAAGGGTCCTACCAGACATGGATTGTCTCATTCAAATATCCCTGAGTTTATTTTATGTTGATATTACTTAACCATGTTAAGGTTATCATAACCTTGATAGGTGTCAGTTCATGTGCAGAATCGGGTTGTTCTGAGTTCTGTGCCATTGAAGATTACAAATCGCTTAAGACCTGGAACGTGTCCAACAGACGAAAGCAGCACCATCCCAGGAATTTTCTTCCTGAAACAGTAACAGTGAATACACAATCTCCATCCTCCTGGGTACTTTTTACATATCATGGATATTTAACAACTTGACACAATAAAATGAATGGCTCATTTGATATGGGCCAATGAACTATGGTGCTGTTGACATCTTGATTATTGTAGTAGCTTTGTAAATACCTCAGATCTCACAGGAATATATCTACTTGATACACATAGAGCACCATCTGGTGGTGAGCATATTTCTTCTTTCCAATTACAAATACAGATTTTCTGAAGGATGAATGAAAAACAAAGAGGTTGTGAAAAGAAAGGTGTCTTCTAAGATCTTTTTATTCCCAAATTATGACTTTTTTACAAGCAAGAAATGAGTTCTACTTACATGCATGTATTGTATAGCTTGACATGAACTGGTTCAGAAACAGAAAAAGGCACTTAGCTATAACACTGTCTACAATAAAATAATATGCTTTCTTTACAAATATGTACAGATAAACATCAGCTATTACTTCTAATTTGTCTATCAACTCCACATAGATATGCTGTTGTGAGATATTCTACCAAAACAACTCATTGAGACAAAAAATAAATAATGCTGTTGGTGATTATTCTATAAAGTAACATTATTGTTAACAGGCAAAGTTACAGTTGGTGGCTAACATATCTAAAGTTAGAAAAATATCATAAATATCCTATAGACATTTCACAATCATTAGACACAAATTAACATAAAAAGGAGCATTATTTTTTCTGACTTTGGAAAAAAAAAACTGGCAGACTTGATGACACAATGTCATTTTCTCCAGTTCTATAAAAGCTTTAAAAATACTTTTTTAAAAAGGATACATAAACTGAAGGTCAAAGAGTTTTAAGTAATAAAGTACTCTAAAACAGGGTCAATATCTAGTGATTTCTTTTCTTCTGGCTCATTTCATAAAAACAAATAATAATCCTCAGAGAAATAAAATACATTTCTACATAATGAAACACTGTGTAATGAAAAGTTTTGTCTGGAGATTAGTTTGATGTATGTTATTTTGATGCATACAGCACTATATATGCAAACTTGCAATTTGCCACAAATCAAACAATTAATTCTGTATTTGTTTTAGATACCTTTTCTTTGGATATTCCG
Organism: Esox niger; assembly: GCA_016801105.1. Taxonomy (NCBI): domain Eukaryota; kingdom Metazoa; phylum Chordata; class Actinopteri; order Esociformes; family Esocidae; genus Esox; species Esox niger. Next base: position 926 of record JACXGJ010007217.1, on the reverse strand, counting down.
TTATAATCAAAGGTTTGGACACACATAGCTAATCAAGAGAATTTCTTAAGTTTAACTATTTTTCTGTTTCAGTTTTACTATTTTGTAAACTTTTAACAAGGCACACCTGTTAATTGAAATCCATTCCAGGTGACTACCTCATGAAGCTGGTTGAGAGAATGCCAAGTTTGCAAAGCTGACATCAAGGCAAAGGGTGGCCACATTGAATATAAAATACACATTTATTTTGATTTGTTTAACACTTTTTTGGTTCCTACATGACTCCATGCGTTATTTTATAGTTATGTCTTCACTATTACTCTAAAATCAGGAAAATAGTAAAAAAATAATACCCAGGAATGAGTAGGTGAGTCCAAACTGTTGACTGGTACTATATGTGTAATAAATTGCCATGATGATAGAAAAATCTGTCCATGCTGGAATGGACACAAGTACAGTGCTTTCTACAGAGAATCCAAAAGAAGTACAAGCCACTGACCAAGAACATTCGCCACTGAGACACCCTGCCAAACTTACCCTTAAATTTAAAACAAATGTATGCTAATTAAATGAGATCATTTTGATACTGCCATTCCTATGTATTGTGGTCATGTTGGGCCAGTGGCGTATTCTAAAGCGGTGTGCGTCCTGCCTCAGTGGGAGAAGCTTCGGTCGTTGGCCACGTCCTGGAGTCTGCGTAGCAAGGCCGTCTGGTTGCTTGGACACACCCTTTTTGGCGACGGCTCCTCCTCCAGCTGCATGCTGCGCTTCTTGGTGGGCGTGTCCCCGGTGCGGATCATAGTGTTGATCTCAGCAAGATGCTGCCAAGACAGAAGTTAAAAACACATGTCAGGGATGTTTAATTACTAACATCATCCTCATCACGTGTCAGGGATGGTTAATTACTAGCATCATCCTCATCACGTGTCAGGGATGGTTAATTACTA
>JACXGJ010007216.1:0-23036 GCA_016801105.1 Esox niger | reverse complement strand
ATGGAACATATCTGTAGATAAGCAACTGCTTGCTGAAGTTAGGGTTAAGGCTGGGTTAAGATGCTTTAGGGTAATGGTTTAGGTAAAGGCTAAGGAAAGTGTGAAGTGTGAAGGTTAGGGTTAGTTGGTTATTGATAGTAAAACTGTACTGATATTCAGTAGATAATCCGTAGAGCATCTCCAGATACACCATTGGAACTATCAAAAATGAAGTGTTACCAAAAATGCTAATGTGATTTCTGTATGATATATTTCAGTGTGTGCGGTACATTTACAATTGTCCGTACACAGACACATACATACAAACCTACATGTATACCTACTGTACACATAGACATTAAACGAGCTCCACAGATGAAGCACTTGTACAGCTGGAGTTACCTGTGCAGATGTTTTGACAATTACCTGTTGTGCTCTTTAGGCAGCATGATGACCGGTGCTGAAGCAGAGGAAATAATTCAGAGGATTGTTCTCTATTTTGGCGTCATACCCTCCTTTATGGATATGGAGATAATTCCACAGCTGTCTCCAAGTCAGCCCTTCACCTACGAAGAGAAACACTGGTCAGATATAACGGCCAAATAACCACAGAATTTGACAGACCTTGTGGGGCAACTCCCCGACACGGCTTGGTCGTGTTTACAGTACTATTAATTAACACTGTAATAATATAAAAGCAACACCCATGGCAATGGCCCCTGCAGAATGAAACAGAACCAACAGGTAGAGGCTGGCGTGGTGGTTGGGTGTAGGAAACACATGCTAAACCGGCAGAGTAGCACACAGAATGAGTACCCTTAATGGCTTAAACAGACGCCAAAATGGCTTAAACAGTCTTGAGACTGCGGTGGTAGCGCTCCGAACATCAGCTGACGCATCACTGAGCCAACGGCTGAACTAGCTGAACTTGGTTCGCTCAGACATGTTTGCAGGTGAGACTCAACCTATGCAGAGCTCACAGCCTTTTCCTATATAGTGCTTTTTCCAGTTGTCACATACCCAAGCCGTCTCCTCTGACACATCAATCTACGTGAACCGACAACTCACTTCGCCCATTTTTCAGTTTCAGGATACACCCCTGGAAAGGTCTGTGCATGGCACTGGCAGCGATTATATGGAAGTCAACTTCGCTTAAGGGTTCCCATATAAAGCCCATTTATCATAGATGCAAAGAAAATAATACAATCTTCAGATAATGAAACACAATAGCATCTCTTAGAAACGATTCTGACTGACAGACAGACAGACTGGGGAAAAAAGCAAGAGACAAACCCGACCACTATCTCTGAAAATTCTGGATCATATATTGCATGTTCTGTTCCAAATCATTACAAAAGCACACCGTTAACACACAGGACCTGTCCTACAGCTGTGCCAGTTCAACAAAAATGTGTTTTTGTTCTACATTTTGCCGTAGGAACAAAGCAGCTTCAGACTGTCTGCCTGTCAGAATGTCAGATTCATGTTCTGCCAGCAGGGACGGAGGTAAGCTAAATGCCACCTTTAGAATGCATGACATATATCTCATCATCAGACACAATGCCTTCTCAGGGTTAATAAACTAGTGAGGGAGGTTAAACCAGTCACGGGGGAGCTTGTGGTAATGAGCAATTGTGTGTTCCCGGGCTGCCTGGTAGGTTTGCCTAGGTTTAACCTCCAGAATACCCAATGGGTGTGATGTATAGGTTTGTGTGTGATCACGACTTTATTGTAAATGTGGGAATGAGAAATCTCCATGAAGACAATAAAGCCTGACAATCGGCCCCGCATGAGAAGATTCCCCTAATGCAAATAGATGTTTCCAGCTTAGGGGTTAGGTTCATGTTAAAACATACAAGTGAGGTTAGTGTCAGGCATAAGTGTTGGGTTAAGTCATTCTCTCATATTTCTGAATTTCAAAAGGTACATTGACATGTCGTTTTGTTAGATACTTGATATTGATTTTAACATATTTTTAACAACAGTAAAAACAATGACATACTGTAGGTTGCTTTCATGAGAATTGAACCTGCACTGTGGAAGCTCCCTGTTGAAAAACATTTTCAAAAAACTGCCTCAACAAGGACAAAGTTGCATTTATAATTGGCGTCCATCTGTTGACCATTTATAAAAACACTACGGTTGAAGGATCATTTCTCAGGCTGCAAATCTGAAGGAAAATTAAGACCAAAAAGCATTCTATTGAAGTAGAATGAAGAAATACAAATTTGTTTAGGAGAAGGGTACCAAATAATATCCAACTGTTAGGAAAGCCCAGTAAGCTGAGTTGGGGGGAAAAAAATCTCATTTGTATTTGTGATTAATTTTGAAACATTTTTAGACAGCCAAATCAGGCGGTAAAAGGAGGTTCAACATGACAACAAACAAAATATCCCTAAAAAGTAACATTTGAGGTTCAGTAACATCAGAGAGCTGAATACAGGAGATTTTTCTCTTCATCAACGGAAATCCAATGATATTTAGTTTGAAACGAGGTAAACGCTGAATCGGTGTTGCATCCAGTGGGTCCAGATACCTCCAGTTATCTGCTGGAGAATTCAAATCAATAGCACATGTAGGCACGGTTTGAGTACCCTTGGAAAGGGTTGGACAGGAGGCTACTGGCATTAGAAATATTAACTAAAATAACAAAACGTTATTTTAGTTAACATTGTTCCCATGTCAAATGAAAGTTTAACACATTAAAACATGTATTCCACCGAGCCAATCAATTTAGACTTCTGAATCTTGTTTGGGGAGTACAGATTCACTGTATTGTCTGTTAGAATTTGCTCAAATCGGTTGTCACTCGTGTTCGGTGTTCTCGTGTGACTTTTCAGACTGTTAATAGATGATCATGTGGCTGTAGGTGTCCTATGTAATTGTCCCGTTACACACATGCCTTGGTTTTCACTGTTACAGATGTGTTAATTTGTGTCTCAACTATCCAGGTTAAGTGGGTGTTGGGTCAACGCCAGGATCACCATTGTCCAGCACCCCTGAAGCAATTAGGGTTGGGCTCCCAGCTTGTGGCAATATATTAAGATGTACTGTTTACCCCGTTGTCTTTCGTAGACTCTATATTGCCGGAATATGGTACGTCTAAACCACTAGTAGCTACTTTTACCTTCTTGATTGAGCTCTTTTGGTGTTAATGAGAAAAGCAAAATGCATTAGTCATGAGGAATGGTGAGATTATCATTCTAAGTAGCAGCCGGCTTGGTGGTCAGTTGAAAAGCTTTTGGCTTAGTTTATTATCCCTGGAAAGGAGAATGGGACGCCCTTACACCACAATAATGTGAAGTCACGCCACGGTATTTCAAACAGTATAAGTATTCGAAATATTCGTTCAAAAACGGCAGGTGACCAGGTAAAAAAAAAATTGACTGAAATATGGTACTGGGGTGCCAAATTTAGGACTTTTACATGACTAAATATATAAACAACAGATTAATAGGAATTTTAATACAAGTTCATTCAGTTAGCAAAACGCATTTCCCATGCTTGATGGTCATGACAGATCTTTGTTCCTCTAGTAAGTAATTAAGTAAAAACATATTAAAACATATTAAAACATGTATTTTATAGAACATGGTTAATAACAAATAAACGCTAATTCGTTTTAGGACGTCTGTGTTGACATAATTGGTTAAAAGTTGCAGAGCTATATAACTAATTTCACAAGACTAAAACAAAAACAAACATTTTGTGGCAGGTGTTGGAGCCATCATGAATAGCAGGCTACACCCAAGGAGTGAAGAAAACCCAAATCCTTTAAAGTAATATTAATACTTAATATTTGTGACTCATTAAAAAAATAAAAGCATATTCTCAAAGTCATATAAAAAATAAATGCATTCAAAACACTTCTAGAAAAGTAACGACATATATTTGTATTAATGTTTTAATATACTTCTTTACGTACCTTAATTTTCCATTTTATTTTGACAATGTAGTAACTTCAGCAACAGCCGTGGGGATCAGCACTTATGGAGACAGGAGATAAGATTCCTACAGTCTAGGTACGGGGTCCATTATTACATAGAGCACTTGATAAATCGTTACTTGGGTGTGTTTCTTCGGGATATAACTCGATAGAACAGCACACCTATCCCTGAGTGGGATGGTGCCATAATTATTTTAGTTCCGATTATGAATCCCCTCAAAAAGTTGCGACTCACACCACCATCGTCACGGTCAACCGAAAATTGGCGATGGAGTGAGAAGGGTCGCGTGAACCCAAGCCGCCCTCCACACGGACTAACACGTGACTGACTCGCAGCGCTCGCTCTGAAAACCTCCCAAAGGTAGGAAAACAGCGCATTTTTCTCTGCTGTCAAAACATCATGATAAAAACACTTTGCTTGAGCCGTGAATGTAGATTCTTCGGGGTGTTACGTGAGAAGTGCATGAACCATGTCAGTCCTTCCGCAGGTTGTCAGCCAGCCCTGCAGTCCGTACCGCTGACTGCAGTGTTCCCCACCGATAACGGGACACCCGGTCCACTGCAGAGGAACTATAGCGCAAGATTTGAATGATGTTACGTCAACTCCTAATTGTGTAAATACGATAGAGATTATATAACGCTAAATTATAACAATATAACTTTTCTAGATTTTGACAATAAAACCAGTGCCACACCTAGGCCTATTTGCCGAGAATTACCTCAGCGGGAGGCGCTTGCCAAGAGAAATGGTAAACCTTATTAGAACACAAAAAATGGACCCTTGACACGGAGGTCAGGAGACTAATCAATTTCCCATTTACACACTTTGCACCTCAGCGCCGGAAGCGACCTATGTATTGAACTGGGAATACAGGAAGCACGGGGTCCTGCTTGGGCAGTAGGGACGAAGTTGTGCGAACTGTGAATATTCACAAAGTAAATCACATTAAATTAAACTAGTGAGAGGGATATACTGGGCGAGGGAGATAAAGGGAGGTAGACAGAGAGCACAGACCAGTAAAATACTTCACACACAGGCATCATATTAATAATTTTATGAAGGGTTCACTTTTTGCAGAGCTGGCCAAGTCCACTATCACTGACATAACTCTTGTGTATCAAAAAATGTATAATACATTTTCCACATTGAAATGCTGTAGATAAAATGGAGGAGGCTTGTGATGTATGATAGAAATAATACACAACTGACTTGAAACTATTTGAGTTAGCACTGTGCTGTACTTTTCAAGTCACTTCCTATTTAGTGTGCTACTTCTGACATTTAGTGTGCTGCTTTTGATGAGGGCCCATAGCAGGTAAAACATTTGACTCAAAGTGCACCATTTAGTGATTAGTGTAGCATTTGGGATGTGGCCCGTATGAATGACCTCCTCTGACCTCTGACAAACATCACTGGGCTCAGGGAGTCAGAGGTGCCTGGAGGAGTCTTGGAGCGAGAGGCACACTTCACACTCACAAAGAGCCGTTGGTACAGCACCAGGAGCATGGCACATGCACAGCGTGTGTGTACATAACTAGACCTGTCTGCCCTGAAATATCCTACACCATAATATGTCACTGTGCTCATAGGTTTGCACACCGTGGTTTTTCCTATGAACCGGGAACCAATTCATAGGAAAAACCATAAACCTGCAGACACTCGGCCCTCCGTGGAACCGGTTTGACACCCCTTTAAAATGCAGACAGAGAACACTACTCGGGAATCAGAAACACCTAAAACAGGGGTGTCAAACCGGCTCCACGGAGGGCTGAGTGTCGGTTTATGGTTTTTCCTATGAATTGGTTCCCAGTTCAGACCGAAACAACCAGGTGAGGGTAGAAACTAACCAATGAGTGACGTAATTAATCAATCAAGTACAAGGTGAGAGCGAAAACCTGCAGACACTCGGCCCTCCACGGAACCGGTTTGACACCCCTGACCTAAAACCTTCCAGGGGCCCTAAGTGAGATTTGGTCAGGGGAACCTCGCCCCCAATCCCCTCCATCGCCACGCATTGAAAGTTAATTTCATACATTTCGGCACATTTTGCCATGACTTACGCAGTGTTACTGTGGCATCTGAGTGTGTGTTACCACCAGAAACAAGCGGCGCACTGACAGTCAGAGCCTGGTAGGTGAGTATTTGATCAGGATTACCAATATTGCTAATTGGTAATACTTTATTGAGCTGTCAAGACTAATATTCATGACTAATATTTAGCCAGAGGAGTGACTAACCGCCCAGATACCGTTCTTTTTCTAAATATGAGACACCATCCAATGGTGGTTGGGGGCCCCCTAGTGGCCGGGACCATTCAATGTCTGCTTATGTTCCTGGTGTCTGGAGCTTGGGTCTTTTGGAAATGAGCTTTCTTACAGACTGGATGCCAGGTCCTTCGATTTAGTCGGGATTACATCATGCAGACCAGATCATCAGGAGGGATCATCAAATGAGTTCTACTCTGGTTATACCTTGGCTTTTCACCTGTTCAGACAACACTCATTTCAGCTGAAAGTGAGCAAGCCCTCTGTTTTACTAACTAAAACATTTAGTCAATGACTAAGAAGATGGTTTACATGAAAATAAAGGGCTTCAAAGGTGAACTAACTGAGTAAATGAGAGTTCAACTTAATTCTGTTATGGTTTATGTCTACTTAGAAAGCAATGTAAAATGCAGATACACAGTTAATTATACTTTATATTTAACAATCTCATTAATTCAACATATGCTGTCATCTAAAGCAACTTACAGAATCAAATATGGTCCAGTGCCTTGCTCAATGGCACAATGGCATATTTTACCCACTGTTGGCTCAGAGATTCAAACAAACAACATCTTGATTAGCGGACAAATGCTCTAACACCTTGGCAACCTGCTTCCCTTAACTCAGAGGGATCACCTTCGATCTTCTATTCTTCATTGAGGAATCGCATTGCAGTGACATTACACACAAACGTACACATTTAAATAATTTGGCTGAAACACCAAATACACTTATTATATTTTCATACTTGTCTCCCCATACAGGACGCACTGAAAACACCAAGAAAAAGTCAAACATACTCTACTGAGACAGTGGTTCAACACTTTAATACACGTTATATTGAGCTATGAGCGTTACCTCGTGATTTTCTGGCACACACACACCATACTACTAATGAAATGTTGTTGTTTCTTTGACTTTAATATGAATATGTATATTCGATATCAACACTGTCTGTGAAATTATTGCAGATATCCTAAAAGGTCATATCCAGGCCTTGAATTACAAATATTTTCCCAAACAAACTCAGACCCGTTTAACGTTTAAATACGCTTCTGGGCCAAACAGTGGAAGAGGGAAAGAAATACCCATACAATTTAAAATGTAACATCTGAATGCAAATTCACAGATCCAGACAATGCTTTGTGTGTTATTACTTAACATTGGTTAATGGTTTTGTAATCAGATAAATAGTCTCTGTCTTCATTAGCTAGCTGACTTTATGACACCATCTTGTGCACAGCTACTGTGATGGTTCCATGGGTTCTCACTAGAACATTCCTGCCGGGAAAATAAACAAATAGAAAATAATGTTACTATCATAGCCCGTTAGTGGCAAAATTCATTTCAAATCAAAGCATGGAAGTACAATTCATATTGACTTCACTAACCAATGGGAGTTGTTGATGAAGATGGTTTGTTTCTATGTAAAGAAACATCACTACTCAAGCTTCATAGGGATACTACTGATTATTTTGAGATAAGTCAACAGGGAACTTAGCATTCAATTTGATATCACAGTGTCATTTGTAGTGTCTGCAATATATAGAGTATTGTTATTTTAAAAACGATAAAAACATGCCGTCAACATTCTCAACCTGTCCCAGCTCACTAGAAATCCTGATGAATATACTCCTATCAGGAGGGAATCTGGAGGGAATGGGCAGGAAGTCCAGAACCATGATTTGAGTGGGAGTTTTTTCCCTTCATAGTTCCCTTTCCTATTTACAAGTGATCGTAACATAAATCAACTGACAACACATTCTTTGGCCTGTCTATTGATCAACTCAGCAAATCGTTTTGTCTTTTAAAATGGATTGACATTGTATGGATATGGACAAATCAGACGTCTTCTGATCGTACAACTCCCACTAATAAGAAAGCTTTTAAAATGACATAAATCAACGGACCAGTTAAGCACCAGTGTTAGATACAGGTTGGCAAAGTTGTTTAGACTTTTCAAAGATGTATTGAATTGAGCAGTATTTCAGCTCACATAAACAGGTGCACATCCTCTTATAACCACAGGAAGGTGGCACAATTGCGACTAATTAAGACTGAACGCCCAGTGCAGGAAAGTATACTGAATCTCCCATAATGCACAGGCATGTTATAAAAGCACACACTGGGCACATGTATGCCCTTAGAATGTTTACTATAACAGATCTGGCCACTGGGGGGAGATCTGGAGTAATACGGGTAACATTTCATGACAGGGCATTTACCACATTGCTTACACATGCTAAAACCTAGCAGAACTCCAACATGGGCTAAGGGTTCAATTTAGGATGGGGCAAAAAAATCTTATATATAGGACATATAGGAAAATGCCAATCCTGCACACAACCAAGGGGCCGCCCTGAATGGGACGCTGTATTTCAGGTGGGTCGTGAAAAGGGTGTCCTGGCTCTTCGCACGCACTGAAGACCCAGGATCAACGTCGAAATAAACGATAGCTTAGACTTTCCTGCTGACTGGAAGGGAACAATGTAGCTACATGATAACTATCAGAAAATGTAAAGTCTACACAGGGCCCAGAGAGTCTATCGATGGTCTCATTAACTGAAACAGTGCGCAGTAAATCTCTGATATTGATCTCACCCTGAGTCTGACTCTAGGCACACTGTGGGGATGTCTGTTGGGTCTCTGGTGAGGGAGGTCGCCTGCCTGGCCAGTACAGACACTACTCCACCATGCTCATCAGACAGGGAGCCTCGACCTGAAAATAACACAAACAGATTGAACAGACCATATTCACATTAATCACATACAAATACTGCAAACTGTCACTAGGCCCTACCGAAATAAGAGGCATTTGGATCTACATTTACTTGATTTATCGCATTCTCTAGTTCAGTTATTACGACTATAGCCGTAATACTGTGACGTCGTTGGTTTCAAACGTAAGTCTGATGTTCAAGTAATTTGTCACCAATCACCGTTTACCTTGATAGTCAGATAAATTGAGAGCATCATAGTTTGTCTAACTTCACTCACAGCCTAAAATATGTCCTTGCTGATCCGTGCAGAGAACTCCGACAATTGCTGGATTCTTCATGCTGTCAAAACAACATTGACACAGACTTCAGGGACAGTTTCACCTCATCATAACATTCGACACAAATATAAATAAAAAAAATCTCTTACGTATCATCAAGATGTTGTTCAAGGGTTGACTCCATGATAATAATAGCTTAACTCCAGTTAGCTGAAGTAGTTAAAATGTATTTTTTTATCACAAAATCTTTTTGAGATATTCCTCTTCCTGACTTTTTCCGAGTCAGTCAGCTGATGCCCACGTGATCCTGATTCCTACGGACACCCAGGAAGACTAAATTACATTAACGCGTTTAGTAACAAGACCATGCAGGAACTGTCCGTCAAATTTCGTCTTCATCAACCAACAAGACAGTTAAGAAATTCCGTCGCGACAGACATTATTAACGTAAACACCGACCCCAACATGTCTTGTTAGTATTTAAAGCCTTTTTATAAATAGGGCAGCTGATGAGTGCACTTCCCTGAATTTGGGGAGAACAAGGCAGTTTTGCTTAATTAAAATATGACAAAAATATGCGACCACAGTTGCAATAAATATAAGCAGTGTACTGGGTCCATGACAGTAGTTAGCTAATTGATAGAACATTGCAATTTGTGTTATTGGCTAGCTAAAGTTAGTTCCACGATGAACATCCTGTTAATATTAAGATTCTCTTGTCAATAGCTACTGAACTATACATCAGAGAACTACAAAAATAACACTCTGAAGGTACAGAATATACAATACATTAAGTATATAATTTCCATAGACATTGCACACAAGAGCTATTAAGATTCGAAATGAAAGTCCACATTTGAAAAAATATTTATTAATTTAATAATAATAAAGGTTTAGATTGTAATCCATCTTCCCCTGATTAAGAAAATAATATACAAACATTCATAGCACAGTTTTTATAGGAACTAATGAATAAAAAAATGCGTTAAAACTTTACATTTTGAAAAAATAAAATGTGTGGATTCACATCCATCCTCGTTATGGTGAATACAACCGTCTCCTAATACTGGAATGTCCATTATACAACCAACTTTCCTTCACAAAGTTGGAAAAGAGATTTCAATAAACTTTGTGTCCCTGGTATTAGTTTAGGTCCGTCTCACAAATAGAAACGAAAGGAAAGGCTCTCTTTGAATTGTTTTTATTTTATTGCTGCATTTAATGGCTTTAAATATAATATTTTCATATGTTGTAGAGGGATTCCCCACTGTAAATGTTTCTAGATCATAAAGGGATTCCAGATCATAGAGGGGTTTCAGATCGTAGAGGGGTTCTAGATCGTAGAGGGGTTCCAGATCGTAGAGGTGTTCCAGATCGTAGAGGGGTTCTAGATCATAGAGGGGTTTCAGATCGAAGAGGGGTTCCAGATCGTAGAGGTGTTCCAGATCGTAGAGGGGTTCTAGATCATAGAGGGGTTCCAGATCGTAGAGGGGTTCTAGATCGTAGAGGGGTTCCAGATCGTAGAGGGGTTCCAGATCATAGAGGGGTTCCAGATCGTAGAGGGGTTCTAGATCGTAGAGGGGTTCCAGATCGTAGAGGGGTTCTAGATCGTGCTGGGATTCACCCGGTGCAAATGATAATAAACTCACATTTTACTCTCACTTTATAAATAGTATAATTTATGTCCGGCTGCCACTGCATACATTTTGCTACAGTAAGCAAAATGAGATTTGCTGCAGGCCGTCCTGTCAACCACCTTGATGTATTGGCGGTACATCACGGTTTTAATTTACAACATGTTGTCTCCTCTTAGCACCTCAATCTAAACAAATCAATATTTGAATACGACATATAGTATCTGCCTATCTTCGGTGTGCCCAAGATATAACATTAAAAACATATATATATATATATATATATATATATATATATATATATATATATATATATATATATATATATATATATAGGGCCTATATGTCTTATTAAGCTCATCCCCACTGACAGTGATGGTCTGGCCATTTCAAGTTACTTTACAGGGCTCTATGACAGGATAAGGGATAATATCTGAGCAGCCAGTACTTGTCCTTATCACAGAGCTTTAAAAAAGATCTACTCTATTCAACTGTGCAGAACTGTCTGGGTAAAATCTGAAAAAAAGACTACTGAATCTTATCTGCAGTCTGGACAAAGCCGTCCAGCCGAGCTGTCTTCGGGGTGACCAGGGGTGCTGCAACGATGTCGCTCTCTCCGTGCTTTACTCACGAACTCGCACTGAGCATTTTGAACCTTCACGTAGATAATAGAATCTTCATAAGAACATCAATATAGGAAACTGTATAGGAACATCCAGATCGATGAATGCATTGATGAGTGGCCTATACATACCAACATCCTATGTCAGTGCAAGATTTCTGAAGGACATTAAGTTCTATCGGTTTTATTATAAAACGTTGAATTTTTACTGAGGGGAATCTGCAGTTAACTGTATACATCATCGTTTTGATGTAGAACTTTAATAAGCCAGGATAATGTCATTTCTTCTTGTGTTCCACAAGATTACGTTGAAACACAGACCCATATTGAAACCGTAGCTTGAGAGAAATACTATACATTCCTCACAGATTTGTGGTGTAAACATTCATATCCATTTGCTGGATCACAAAATCCCTTTCTTGGGAAACTAAATTACTATGCCAAAAACGGAACCAGATGTTTTCAGACAGGCGGACTGAAACTTAACAGGGAAACAGAGACTTATGATTGGCAGCTGGAGCAAATGGTGATGGAAATAAGTGCTACAAAAGACAGGCACTGTTGCCTCCAGCAGACAGGTCAGTATGTCACACAGTCTTCAATCAGATATAACTTATGTGGGAAAGACAGGGATCTCAGAAGCTGTCACTGTGCTTCACTCAGCCCCCGAGCATATCCTAACTCATAAAAAAATGCCAAAACATTGGGGTCTATTGTCCTTTTAAGAAATGTTATCTCTGTGCAGTGCAGAAATTGACCTCCTTCTCAAGCCGGTTCGTTTAATATGACTGCCGCTATGTCTTTCTGACGCCGAATATCATTCCTTTGCCGTGTTGCTCCTTAGCTACTCCTAGCGGCAGCCTGGGCCCTTGTGAGCTCAGTCCAGGTCCTGTAGAGAAAGCATTTGCTGTGGTTTACGAGGACTGTAGAATGTCACTGGACGCGCTTAAGGGGACACATATCTCAACATTGACTGTCCTGAGTCTGCTGGAATTAGCAGCAAGGAAGCAGTGTCTTAAACACAAGTTGGATGTCAAGAAAATGGTGAAGAGAACCTGGTAGAAAATAGAAAATGTTGAATTTGCTTGCAAAAACATAAATTCAGTGGCTCAGACCTAACTCCAATGGCATCTTGGGTAGCCTATTGGTTCTGGCATTTCACCAGTAACCAAAATGTTGCTAAATCAAACCTTTGAGTTGGCACAGTGATGCATCTATTGTTTTGTGCCCGAGCAAGGCAGTGAACCTTCGCCGCTGTTATGTCATTTCTGTAAATGAGAATGTGTTTTCAGTCAACTTACCTCGTAAACGTGAATAAGAATTAGGAAAGGGCAAATGGGTGTTTTATTTCCGTTCTGTTATTGCTTAATTGACAGTGCCGATCTCCCCAGCAGCCAGATCAGCTACAGTGATGAATGACAGGTCTCACCACAGTGGATGATATCTGCTCTCTTTCTCTCTGTCTTTCTCTTCCTCTCTTTTTATCTTTCTCTCTCTCTCTTTCTCTCTCTCTCTCTGAGTCCGCATGATACTTATCCACTGCTGACACAGCAGAAACTGGAAATGCAATTATGTTGCCATGGGGCCTTCGGAGAAATCCATCAGCTGCTGCATGGCATTCTGGGTAATGTGTTGCTGACTAACCCACAGGGTGCACTTCCTCTTTGCTTCCCTCCCCTCCTCCAGCTCCCTCGCCGCCCTCATCCCTATCTGCACCTCCTAAATCAGAAACTAGCATATCCCACTGACACACCCCTGTCCATCACACACACCCACCCTCACACACACCCACCCACACACACACACACACACACACACACACACACACACATCCTGTCAACCCCTCAGCCCACACGTACACACAGACACACAAGACTATGAAGGGGAGATGGAATAAATATGTGGAGGAAATAGATGGGCTTTGTATGTGGCCGGTTCCAGTTGAATCAATCAACACTCTACCATCTGTCTAAAGGGGGAGGAGCCAGTCCCTTGATTGACATTTAGTTCACTATGTGCCATAATGCCATATGGCATTTTGCTTTGAATATTGCTGTTCTTCAATATTCCATTGAACTCACCGATTTTGCCTCGCATTTTCACATCTTTATTGAGATGTAGCGTCACCGAAACCCGCATTGTGTCTTGGTGGCTGTGGATTGATGTGGGTGTGTGGTGTTTGACAATTATCGTAAATTCTTATGTTAATTCCGCATAGTAGATTAATGGACAGCAGACAGACACTGACAGATCACTGGTTAGAATGTGTGATCAGCAAAAGTTGCTGAGACCAAACTCAAAGGCAGTAAGGGGAAAGGTCCGTTATCCTTCACTTTAAAAAAGCATTTGACTCCAATTACTCCTTGTAATTTGCTTAGGATAAGAGCATCTAAAGTATAAATATTTGGTATGAGTAAAGGAATCCGTGTGTTGACCAAGAAGTCTGTTCATTCAACATCACATTGAATTGTTGTCTCATATAAATGAGCCAGAGACATGCATGTTATGTTGGCCGCTTATCAACCAGAGAAGACTGAAGAAGTGTAATTGATAGGGAATAGAATCGAACTAGAGTGAGATTAGGTTTCTATGGTTACTAGTTTTGGGTTTTCTAGTGTGCCGGTCCTGTCTCTGCCCAGACAAACAGGAAGACCCGGATAATAAATAACTATGTTTATCCGTTCTAAATGTGTCTCGGATGTCAATCAATACCTTATATTAAAGCTGCCGTCTCGCGATTTTTGGCCACTGGTTGTAAAACTGGTCCTTGCGAGACAAAAAAGGGTCTCTGAAAATTGAGGACTATGTCATTAATGTGCCGATCATAAAACCACTCTCTTTGAATTATGTAATTTCATGGCTAACTGAGGTATGAAAGTGAATTAACTTATAGATAATGCAAAAATTAACAACATATTCATTTTTTTTAAATGACTGCTTCCTTAATCAAGCCAAATCTGGACATTTCAGAAGACGAAGATATACACAACCAGGGAAAGATCAATAGGAACCTCCCTGGGTTTGGTTCGGATCCAATTCATTTCAACGCTTTTCAATTTAAATTGGAGTTTGGTTTGCTTTTTGAATTGACAAGTAATTAAATGAAACTAATCCTGATCGCAGTTAGTTCCATTTCATAATCCCCTCCTCCTTCCATCATTCCCTCCTCACTCCCTTAGCCCTCCGAAGGAGGTGACAGACAACCCGAGGAGACAATGGAGGGGGGCATGAGGAGGTGAACACTGGAAGACAGGGGGCGGTGGGGAGGAGGGCGGGAGGGATGATGGGAGGGGTGAAGATAAAGACAGACGTCGTCTGAGGAGTCCCATGAACATAAGACTAAGGATTCACAGGAGGCGCGAGGAGAAACCAGAGGAGCTACTCTGCTGAAGGGTGCTACAGCGTCGCCGTTTTGAGGAGAGAGTGGCAGCGAATTCTGTGCTCCTGTTGCTGCCCTTGGCCATGGAGATCAGAGTCCTACTTCTGCTTGTCTTCCTCGTTTCTTTGAACTGGTCCAGAGGGGCTGTTATCACTGGGGTGAGTGACATTGGTGCCTGTGGAAAGAGAGGGGGAGACGTCCAATGGGATTCTCATGAAGAGAAATGCATTGCCGATTGATTTCGGTTTTGCCTGTTCTTAGTCTTCAGCACTGCAGTAGTTTAAGTTTTTTTATGTCTCACATTTCCATACTTGTTGAACTCAATAGATGCATTTCAATTGCTTGCGCAGCATCAGACAGCCTGTTCACAGTTCCTCCGGAGCGGTTTTAAGAAAATACACGTTATCGTTTTTATTGACAGGATTAGATAGGCATGGTTGTCAGAGAGGGAGACAGACATTCTGGCGGGATTCATCACCCTGTTTCCAGGGGATACGAGGGCTCCCACCATACTAATTCATTTGACGGTTGACCTGCAGCCAAACACGCTCTAGAACATTCCTTGCAAATAAACACATCTTTCACAAGTGAGATTATTGTTTTTGCCGTGGCCTTTCAAAGTTTGGTGCCGGTCCCAAAAAAATGTAATGGCCATTTTGCTCACTCTCTCTCTCACTCTCTCTCTCTCTCTCTTTCTTTCTCTCTCTCTCTGTCTTTCTATATACACACACATCCATCAACCCCCTCTTCATCCCGGCCCCTCTCACAGGCATGTGACAGAGATATCCAGTGTGGCTTTGGTCTGTGCTGTGCCGTCAGTCTGTGGCTCAGGGGACTGAGGATGTGCGTACCCCAAGGGGTCGAGGGAGACGAGTGCCACCCGTTCAGCCACAAGGTAACGAAGCGCGTGCATGTGCACCCTTTCACACACAGGTGCTGTGTGGGAGGGGGCATATTTCTGCAATTTTGGGATGGGGCAAGGAATTAAACGTTGCATTAGGTTCATCTGAAATAAGCAATATTTGGGACACTTCTGTTAGGGAAATAAAGTTCATTTTTACTATCACCGGTACCAGTTCTAGAAGTGGTAGTAAATGGCCTAGTTAAAGAAATTACAGTATGAGTTTAATGTTCAATGTTCAGCTGTTGGATGGGTTTCTAAAATAGATATTGTAGGTCCCTCAGTTAAACTAAATCATGCCAACGGGTGTAATTAATAAAGACTTACTACACAATAATACACTGAGGTGGGGGGGGGGGGTGACAGCTGTGAAGAAGAGGGGATCCTGAGTGGGGAACCCCACATTTAAGAGTGTTTTATTCCATATTGGACACATCGATGTCATATTGCAGCCAGCGGCCATTGACGACGCAACAGAATGTAAAGTCTGGGTTAACCCCCAAAACCACACTGATAACCATTTGGCCAACAACAAAGACATCCAGCTGATGCCTGGACTATATGCTTAGTGGGATTTCCTCAATTTTTGATCCATGAACAACATTTCTGAGTTAGTCAGCACATCTGTGTTGTGTTAAGTTTCTTATGCCCATTTCTTCTGAGCTTGAACCACTTCTCATATCCCTCAAGAGTATTAAAACTGCTGTTTGCCCTAATATGGCCCAGTTGAAATATTTTGTTAGTCCAACAAAGACGTTGTTGTTGGTCTAATAATACAATTATGTAGTTTACAGATGATTCATCTTGATATAATAGGCTAGGATCTGTGTTGGCCTAATAGCCCTCTAGCAACATAAAGATCAGTCAAATGACATCTAAAATGTATTATGTTATAGCCTAGTGTGGCTTGATAACAGCCCGTCAGAAGTATTTACTTTAATCGTCAATCACTGTAAAGGGCTCTCCCATTGGCTGTGCAGGTATGTCCATTAAATTCTCTGGGCATTCTAACGACCCTGCGCACCTACAATTGGATAAATGGAAAGAGACCATTTACAAACAGTGAGAGGGTGGCAACGTTCTATGGCTGTCGTCATGAGGCCCACTGTACTTGTAGCTTAAACTGATGCATCTGCTTGTGTCTCGGCCAAATTACTTCCAGCCTTGAAAGAAACTGAAGTGTTTTTGTTGAACCATTGCGCCTTTAAATGCAAATTCACACATGTAATGTGATCCCTGTAATAAATCGTGCGCAAGGTCTTGGGTGCTTGACAGTTGATAACTGCAGATTTTGACTTGTTTACAAAACCAATTGATGGCGTGGGAGGGGCATTCCTGATGGTCGCTGCACATTGGCCAGCATTGCCTGGGGTGGAGGCAGGGCTCACTTGATTCATTATCGCTAGCCCCTCCCACAGGCCGGACTGGCAACTACGAGCTGAGGGTGTTGGTTGAGGCGGTGTGACTTCACGCTCACCCTTCCCTCAAAATACCCCGTTGCAATTACAATTGGATCCTACACAACTAGGGAGAGAGCTTTAAATTGGATTTAAAAAATGAATAAGAATACAATAACAATTGAAGTAATACACACTTTGATTGGATGTAGACCGGCTTAACCATGGATGTTCCCTCTGTTGTGTTTATCTCAGGTAACTGACCACTCGTAGACAGCACTACATTCCCAGTATGCACAGTTTCACGATTTCACCTTGAAATGGTCAAGTCTGTGTATCAAGTTGTAGTGTTACTGCCCCTATGCTAAGCTGTAATAGAATAAAGAGGTATTCAGTGTAATTCATAAGGAACTAATGTTTTCTAATCAAGGTGCCGTATCCAGGAAAAAGGCAACACCACACATGTCCGTGTCTTCCTGACTTGGTTTGCACGGGCTACGCGGGCAGCAAATACAGATGTACCAACGACTTCAAGAACATAGACTTTTAACAGCAGACGGACAGTGGAGGAGCGGGGAGTTCTTCGCTAAGCAGACAGGAAATGAAGACGGCAGCACAAAACATTGCTCTTGCTTTAACGTTTAGTCTTTGTCCTATGCACTAGTAGCTACTATCAGTTACCATTTATGTTGCCCTCTGGCATACCTACACTTTAATTTTTATTGTTGTAACAAATGCAGACTGAAGTTTTAACACAAAGTTCCTGGTAAATGCTCCATGTATAATTTCATCATCATCTGTTATTGTTTTATTTGTTTGTTAATGTAATGGTTTTTATTTGTTATCAAAATTGTAGATATAAAAATTGTTGAATAAATTCAACCCATCACTCTTGGTGATGTTTCCTTCTTGTTCATTGTGTTAGTAATTGTGTATGTTACAGTTGTGCTCAAAAGTTTGCATATCCTTGGAGAATTGGTAATATATGTACCATTTGTATAGAAAACATGAGTGAGCAGGCAAAACATGTCTTTCATTTCTTATGGGATTCACATTCAACTGTAAGTCATTACAAAATGGCACAATCATAAAACAAAACATGGCAACAAAGATAAAAATGAATTGACCCCTGTTCAAAAGTCTGCATACTCTTAGTTCTTAATACTGTGTATTAGCATCAATGACAGTGTGGAATTTTGTCTATGAGACCCCGAATTCTTGCAGGTGGTGTGGCTGCCTATTCGTCTTGGCAAAATGCCTCCGGGTCATGCAAAGTCTTTGGTCGTCTTCCATGAACTGCAAAGTCTTTGGTCATCTTCCATGAACCGCAAAGTCTTTGGTTGTCTTCCATGAACCGCAAAGCCTTTGGTCGTCTTGCGTGAACTGCCAGTATTTTCCAATAACATACATTTTCACAAGATTCCGTGTGCCTTTACAACTTACGCCACCACCATGCTTCACAGTGGGGATGGTATTCTGTTCACTATAAGCCTTGTTGACCGCTTTCCAAACATAGTGCTATTGGTTGTAACCATAAAGCTCTATATATTACAGTGTGCTAGAAGCTATGAGGCATGTGAAGGTGCTGTCGGGGATATTGTATCAGGCTCTTTTGTGGCATTGCTCTGTAAAGGCTTCTTTCTGGCAACTCGACCATGCAGCTCATTTTTATTCAAGTATTGCTATATTGAGCTCTGTGAAACAACCACACCGTCTTTTTCCAGAGCAGCTTGTAATTAAACTTTTATTGTCATTTTAATTAACCTTTGTGTGTCACCTTGTGTGCCTGTAAAAAAGCCAAACATTCAAGGGTATGTAAACTTCCAAAGCAATAGTTTAGAAAGAGGTTGCATTTGAAGATGTGCATCCATATATCCAAGAAGACTTGAAAGTACTGCAGTTCACTTCCCAAAACACTCATTAACATATGTCACAGGCATTTACAAAAGTTGGAAAATATCTTTTCAACTTATTTGGAAAGGAAAGAAAAATGTGCAATGGTCTCTTAATTATTTCCAGAGTGGTATTATGGTGAACAGCCAAAATAACCAATTTGTCAGTGTCCAATCATTTCTGGACCTAATGATAGTTACAATGTTACTGACTATCTGTTGATAATCTGTAGAACATCTACAGAAACACGTTTGGGATACTCAAAAAACTGTAACTGAAACTCAACGTTGAAGTGTTTTTTTCTTCTCAACGTCCTATACGTTGGCTCCTTGGTATTAATAACTCATTATTTCTTGGTAAGTTTCAGCAAATTTCTTAAGGCGTGCCATTTTCTTTGGGCACTGTATCAACAATCCAAAATGATGTTATTACCCGTAACTGATGTGCCTATGTTTAGGATTAAGGCTGCTTTACTGAGTAGTGCTGTAATAAACGTTACTCAACACAACACCCTGCTACCACAGACCTTGACAAGGTGGCCAAAATCACCAAGAAACACTTTCTGTTTTAATTTTGTAATTATATGGAGTATAAACAACATTGTGACGAGACAACAACCATGATCAGCACAGTACAGTGAATCATTATGAAAATGACAGATTTCAGGCATGATGAATTAGTTCAGTGTAAAAGTATAAATACACGGTCTGAGGATGCTTTGGAATTCTTGTTTAATGAAAGGACTTTGTAATTGAAGGTAGTCCATTGCTTTGCCATTTCATGACTGAAATCCTTAATGTTAGTTACTTACAACAGGTCCTTTTATCCTTCTGTTTTTCCTTCTCTGCTGAGAGATTTAATTGACTTTGTTCAATTCCACATCTGTCCTTCAGGATTAGATAGTTTTAACAGACAGCGAATTAATAAGTGCAAATGTTTCTGTAAATGGATGAAGCAATTTCATAAATGTTTTAAGTGCTGTAGGCTATAGTTTCGACTATGTTATATTCATCACCAAATTTACAATGAAGTTTAAAAAAACGGCTATTGAAAACTGTGTGGTAAAGCTGTCGGCTGTGTCAATTTATCACCATAAGTTTTATCTGTACCTGAATGCCACAACTGGAAATGTGACTGTTTTTCTATCACACACTTAAAAACTGTTTATATGTTGTTAAATTTCCCCTCAGGTAGGAGTGCAGCATATTTGTCTTTGGATACAATTGACTTTTAAGTCTCTAGTCCCAAGGGCATCATTGGAGTGTAAATGAGATTACGGCCTCTGAAGCAAATACTGAAGTGAAACAAAGATGGTAGGACCTATCCCTTATTAAAAAGTGCTGCTAGTTATTAAATAAAACGTATTTGCGCGGTTGCAATGATGAATAGAAATCTAAATTACTATCTAATAATATTGTAGCAAATGTACAATTTTCACAAACAAGAGAAATGGTGTGAATACAACCATTGGGGGCTTTTCTTTCTCTGTCTTCATTTATGTCTACCATATGACTGGTACAAAATATTCCAGACAGGACCATGTATTGCCTGTGTATGTATACACAATATGACTTCATCTAGTCTTCACATTCCCCAGTCATTGCTCGGACAAATATCCCTGTGGAGCATTTCTGACAACTTAGAATCAATGGCCTATGGAATTCAGGCTGTTTGACCCATTGCTAAATTACTGCACAGTAAACCGTCCAATGACTGTTGTCAGAGACTATCACTGCTGTTGATCATTTTAAGCTAATAACAAACCTCTGATTACACACCAGGTTTTTCATTAATGACTCATATATTGCGCTGTGTTATATGCAGGCTATTGTCTGGGACATTAATCATAATTCATTTTATAGTAAAATGTTGTAATCAGAACGGCTTGGGTACGCCAACCTCATCTTTCCATGTATTGTTATTTCTTTAAACCCTGAAAAACAAGATAATATATTTGACTGTGTTGTTGCTATGAAATTTAATTCATTGAGCTCTCTGAACATACTTGAGTCATATATGCATTTGAAAAACTCTCAGAGAACACACCTTGATGATATTTCTGGTGTTTTAGTTAAGGGCCGTCATACTGTTAATCTCAATGTGTGGCTTTAAAGAAAATGACAAAGGTGGTGCTGGCAGCATATAGTTATCTATGGATTTCATTCCATCATTTAATGATTACAATGATTGACAATCAATTTGTTCTAAAGAGATGTTTGACCTTTAACTGCTGAAATAAGTACAGTTAAGCCTGGATATAATTTCCTTTT
Organism: Esox niger; assembly: GCA_016801105.1. Taxonomy (NCBI): domain Eukaryota; kingdom Metazoa; phylum Chordata; class Actinopteri; order Esociformes; family Esocidae; genus Esox; species Esox niger. Next base: position 1,752 of record JACXGJ010007216.1, on the reverse strand, counting down.
CAGAAGAACCACTAACTTTAAGCGGTTGGTCCGATGGAAATATGTGACATCATCTGTCTTCACCTCTGACTGAAGAACAATAAAGCAATCAAGAACAAAATAAAGAACAAAAGAGAAAAAGCCTCACCCCCTACACTCTGTGCTATGTCATGACCTCAATAACCAATTGGATGTACCTCATGCAAAGTACAATGTGTTAATTTGGAGAAAAATAGTCCGCAGTGGAACTTCTACATTGTTCCAAAACATATTTACTTTTGGTAGATAGCCGGTTTAAATAACCTTATATCACACTTTCACAATCTGAGTTTGAGATATCGACTGTGTTCTGAGCTACAGCTTGTTACCTGTGTAGCGCAGTACCACCTCTGTGCCGAGCCCGGTTCAGAAGTACCGCGCTGCACCTGAGATACCGTGCCAGTCAAGGACGCGATATTCCCGTGCTACTGTTTGATAACAGAGGGCATGTCATGGTCAATTGCCATGGTCTGGTGTCTAGCGTAGCTGTATATAAAGCCTTGCCTCTCCAACTGTAACTTCACCAACAGCCAGAATCCAGACAGAGTCATGATGAAGTGGGCTGTAGTCCTGTGTGCCCTGGTGGCCATCTCTGAGTGTAATGTCAAGTAAGTACTAGCAAACTGTCATTTTTCTCCTTTTTGCATAACCTTTGTTTTATCTGCGTGTGCAATCTGCCGAACGACCGACGTGTAATTGCATTTGCAGGATCTCTCTGATCAAGGGGAAGACGGCCAGAGAGACCCTGATGGAGAAAGGTTTATGGGAGGAAGTCAGCAAGAAGTACCCGTACAACCCCATGGCCAAGTTCCTAGCGAACGGAGACGAGGGAATGACCAACGACGCCGACGTAAGCCAGAGACCGACGCTTAGCCCAGCCGAAGCGTATCCACGAGCAAGGCATTTCACCCTACCTGCTTTGGATGAGAGTGTCCATCTGCTTAGTTACTAAAATGGAGATGGGTGACGTGTGGTTGTCGTATATTAACTTGGGTACTGATCCCAGGCTGGTCCAGAATGGGAGCGCTTGATCAGGTGTACTATGAACAGGATGAGCGTCTGTTCATACTGAATTGCTCACCTGTTTAATGGTCTCTCGGCAGATGTCTTACTACGGTGTGATCTCCATCGGAACTCCTCCCCAGTCCTTCAAGGTCATCTTTGATACTGGCTCCTCCAACCTGTGGGTGCCCTCCGTTTACTGCTCCAGCGCAGCCTGCCGTGAGTACAGAGACCACTGTGTGGTCAGAGAAGTCTCCTGAACCTGATTCTAGTATTCAACATGTTAATAAGAGTCAGGTTTTTTTTTGCTCAGAAGAACTATGTCACTGTTTCAGTGCACCTACTTTGTCTGCTTGAATAAAATCAAGCACCTAACAAGACTGAGATCACAGCAGGCATTAACTACTATGTTTTGCCTATATATTTGGACTTTTAATTAGATTTCTGGCATGTCTACCAGTTGTAGGGAGTGCCAGAAAAAAAGTGGCGTGGTTCAAAAGTCAAAGGGAAAACATTAATGTATCACACAATTAAACATATTCTTTATTTTATTTACCATCACAATATGTGTTGGCAAAACACTCAAAGTTTAAAACTGCAATACATAATCTGATAAACATCTAATGATCATATGCCAGTTAGTGGCTCTACACTGGCCCTGTGATCTAACCTCCATGCCATCATGTGTCAGTTTATAGCTCTACACTGGCCCTGTGATCTAACCTCCATGCC
>JACXGJ010007215.1:0-31282 GCA_016801105.1 Esox niger | reverse complement strand
GTGAGCAGAGGCTCGCTGTTTTCTTGCGATACTGTAGTGAGCAGAGGCTCGCTGTTTTCTTGCGATACTGTAGTGAGCAGAGGCTCGCTGTTTTCTTGCGATACTGTAGTGAGCAGAGGCTCGCTGTTTTTGTTGCAACAGATCATACAGGTCACACAGTATCAGGCTATGTAATATGCTATTGTTATATTTATTATTCATTTGGCATTTTGGCGGTTAATATTTTTTTTATCTGCTGTATTCACCTGAACAGTTTAGACGTTAAATTTCTCCAAAGATATTTGTTAATATTCCTAAGGCTTTAAATGTAGCATAGGACTGTAGCCTAATTTACCTGGTCATTTTTCTGGGCTTCTGTGTTTGACTGAAATGTGATGATAGTGTTGTTAAAAAGTAGGACCCTTCACCATAATTCCCATGTCTAACAGTATTTTCTAAATGGCTTTAGTAGTCCTTCCGTTCCTCCTCCAAACCTTAATCTGTTCACTTAACTCAATCGAAATGCAAGATTTCCAGATGTCACAAACAAATTTATGCCTAACATAAAAAACACAAGACTGTGGTTAGAACAACACGTGAAATCATAAACTTATTTCAGCACATGGGACACCGTGACACTACATTATTATTAAAATTTACTATTTGACGCATGAGAAGTTTTAATTGAATTAATGTGTACAATATGCAGATGTCATATAATATTTTTAAAGATTCGTTTTTGTGAGTAACATCGAATAGGCTAAATGTTTTCAAATAAAAATAAACCTGGGCCCAGTTTCCCAATAGCGTAACACTGATGGTTTAACATCAAATAATAGTAGCAGTACGATGTAGGAATTCAGACTCGTGAACGGTTAATTTAGAACTAACGAGTGATCTGGCGCACTAATTAATGAGCAATGTTCCGTTCCTCTTAAGTAACAAAGCTTTCAGGAAACGCACTCATAAAATATCTAGGCACTTACGTGCATCTTACGATTATCTTTGTGCCACTCTTTGGCAGAACGTTCTGACATCCTATGGAAAGTGACAAAATGCTCCCTGCAAACATTGTACATCCTGCAGTTGAATGGGAATTAACATAACAATGAGAATGAAGTTAGTTGATTAACGCTGAACACATGCAGCGGGACAAAATCAGTTTTACCTCCTAACGTAGTATTGCAATCTTATTTATGAAATTCCTTTTCTATTAGGAGGAATATGAAACAATCAGTCTAAATAAGAAATTACGCTAATTATTTTATAGAACCATGAAGATGATCCAGCTTCTTATGTAATTCATCAAAGTTGTCACAGTAATTCATTATTAGTGAAACAAAAATAAAATGATATCCTTGACCAGAGGCGTTGTTAGGATCACAATACATTCGGGGCTTAGCACCCGCCCAACCCCCATCCCCCAGTTGAGACTTCTTTGCCACACGTTTTCATGGATGTGTTGTGATGCCATGTGTTGTTCTAACCACCCTCTTACTGGTTTTTAATATATTAGGCCTACATTAGATTGTGACATCTCTCTGGAATATTCCCAAACATCAGAAGATGATGTATTTGACACCAAATCATCCCTAGTCTTGATCTCAGACTCTATGTTAATTTTTTTTATTGTTCCTCTTCCTCTCCTTAACAGCAAACCTTATTCTGCACTATTCTTTCCAGTGGGCTCTAGGCCAAATCTTCATGTTTCTGACTGGTTAATTTGATGTTCAGAGTACCAGTACAGCTAGTATCTTTCCCTGACCCTCGTATTAATACAGTGATAGAAAATCTGATTTCACTAGTTGCTTCAAGTCATTACAAGAACGCAACACATCTTACCAAGATATAACACCTATTAATTGCCTGGGGATTTAAGATAATGGAACCCTAACACCCATTTGTTAAACATCAAACATCTCACTACTGTTAATAACACTTGCCTGGGGTGTTTATTAATCATTGTAGCACAATAAACATGAACACAACAATGCGATTATGTATTACAAAGTCACCGGACATGCATTCCATGTCATTCCGCAAGTTCCACCCTAACCCTTGTCATACAGGAAGCACCACCCAGCAAATCGGAAGTCCCGCAAACCATTTGGAGGTCCCACCCACCTGTCAAATCAAACTGGAAGCCCCGCCCACCAGGGTTATGAATCATCAAAGTGACAAAAGCCACCCTATATTTACTATATACAGTTGTATGCAATGTTTTGGGAACCCCTTGACCAATAACATATTTTGCAAATTTTTTATAAAAAAAAATCTCTAGGACATGGATAAATACAGAATATTTTCAGCAAACATTAATGCATAGTTAAACTGATTTAAAAAAACTTTTTTTTTAACAATGTGCAAAACTTTGGTCACCCTAAGAGTTCCAAAGGCAGGGTTCAACATTAACAATGGCCCGCTGGCCCGGGGCCAGTAAGACCTAATGTCAGGCCTGTGCTCAATTTCCCCATTTAAATTCAAAATATCATATTAAAATGTTTGCTTTTAATTTGTCACTCTGCCTGTTTTGATTTTAGCCTGTTCTCGCATTAAAATGTGTCTGTGGTGCTTCTCCCGTGTGGTACTGTACTGCCTTCCAAGGGTCGTTTATTAAGGGAACGAACAACTGCCGAAAACCTGCTCGTAAGTCCCAGCAGCATGTCACGTGTATTGTGGCCAAATGTGCTATTGACAACCCCATGGCGGCACCAATGAACATCTGCTCCGAATGAAGGAGGTGGCACGTAGCCAAATTGAAAAACTAGAGTGGATATAAAGTCTACACACCCCTGTTAAAATCCCAGGTTTTTGTGATGTAAATGCCAGGTTTTTCTGATGTAAAAGAATAAGACAAAGATAAATCATGTTAGAACTTTTTCCACTTTTAATGTGACCTGTAATGTGAACCATTCAATTGAAAAACAAACTGAAATCTTTTTATATCCACTATAATTACAACTGCCTATCATGTTGTGAAGAGGGATAAACCATTCACTGACTACGTCCATGACATGAATATGGATAGAGATGGATATGGAAGTTCTTGCTAGCAGTGACACACAAGTAGCCAGTCAACCAACTAATGTTAGTACTGTAATGTTCCATATTTGTTACCATGAATATAATAATTTTGGGCTTTATGTAACATCACATAAGCAAACATCTCCATGAAAAGATAATCATGATATTGATATTCATAGTTGCTGATATTTTGATAACCATTTATAAAAAAATAATGATTGAGTTGCATCATATTTATGTAAACAGCAACTGAGCAATTGACAAGTGAGAAAAAAGTTAGTGTTGGACCCTGCAAGGCCTTTGTCACGCTGGCAGTGTGGGGAATCCAACAAAATCCAAAAAGGGAGATGGAGGCAGATGCAGGGGTTCAAGGGAGGACTAATAAAACTAAAAGGAAAACAAAACCGAGTGCCGTGCACTACACAAAAACAAACAAAAACTTAAACCAGGCAAACGGGAGCAGGAGCAGGAGCAGGAGCTAACGAGACAAGACACTTAGACCTTAGACCTTATTCAAGTCATTAAGCCTGAGGCATGTCAGCAATTGTCATTAGGAAATGTCAGCTGGGGCCAATTTCGATGCTTTACAAAATTCTCTGACTCTTCAAACCTTGTCCAAACACTCAGAAACTACGCAGCTGCATGAGACTGAAATAAACATTATTGAAGCCCACAATGTAGTGGAAGGGTACAAGAAGATAGTAAACGATTGTCAGCTTGCAGCTTGAATAGAAGCGGTACTGTGGTGAGGTTCGGAAGCCTGACTGAAATTTGTCTGAGACCGCTTGAGGTCACACAATTGCTGAGTTGACTGAAGACAACCTTCTCAATGATCTTGTGTCGAGACAACATGTAAAAGCTTTAAGATGTCTGTTTCTTCTAGGTATTTTTGATCTATTGTAGTAAATTGCGACATAATAACCAAGTTATGTTTTGGTGGTCGTAGTGATGGTACAGTATCCTTGTTAGACTGTGTTGTTCTGATGGTCCGTCAAATACTTAAATGTTTCAACTTAAGAAACACACATTCATTCCATTTCATAGTAAAAATTCTGATGCTATCTGCTTTATTGGGTTTGTAAGCTAGTCGACCATGATAAATAGAGTGTGGGTATTATTGATATCATTCCCAATAATTTTTGCTGTCTGGCTCTGCGTAACTCATTGTTGAAGCTACCCGATGTCATAGATGTCATAGTGAAATTGAAGTTTAGTTTTTCTCCACTTACATTCTGATTTCTTACATTCTCTTTTCAGGGTGCTTACCATCATGGTGGGTGATCATTCATATGTTGAGTGAGGTAAAGTGTCAAGTAGTGGAAAAAGGTATTTGGTATTATTGTCTGTACTATTATCAATGTGTATGTTAAAATCCCCTTTAATAATAAACAAGTTATAATCAACTGATATAACAGAGAGTAGTTCAGTATTGTGGAGGTCTGTAAATGGTTAAAAACAAAATGTTGGGGGTACCCTTCAATGTAAAACAGAAGTATTCAAAAGAAATAAAAGAAATAAGTGTATTTTCTTTGCACTGGAATGTATCTTTTAAAAGGGCAGCCACTCCTTCTTTCCAACCATTTTGACACATTCATACATATAGCCAGATTTTTTTTGTCTTGTTAAGAATAGTAGCACTACAATCTTCATTTAGCCACATTTCAGTGAGAAACCTACAATCTATGTTGTAGGATATTATGTCATTTACTGAGAAAGATTTGTTGGCGAGTGATCTGCTATTAAGTAAATCCAGCTTAATAGATATAATAGGGGTTCCTGGACTAGCCAGCATCCCATGATGTTTGGATTAAACCCATCAGGTCTAAAGCGGTCTTTACAGTTACAAAAAATATTGAAAATGTCAATAAACCTTATATATTGTGATTCGGCCACGTATTCAGCCCAAGGAGTCTGCTTATTTTCTCAAGTAATATAGAAAAATATTTTTTCTGGATCTCAGAGCCAATTTTCCTTTGTAGAATGTCAAAAGACCCAGTGTGGATAATAATCTGAATGTTGCTTGACTGTGGAGAGAATAACTGGCAACATTTCTGTTAGCTCTCTGACTGATGTGTCAGCCATGATTAGGATTTCAGTATTTGCCATTCTGATATGCTTGGTTATTTCGTCCCCTAGTATCAGGTTTATAGTGTTACGTCTTGTGTACTGTGTGTGTGTCTTCTCTCTGTTCCATTCCCAGGTGTGGTGAGTTGCTGCCGATGACATGGGCGGGGCTATCAATTCAATCATCAATCCCCACCAGCCAATCCCGAGCAGCTTGCCGCCCAATAAAGACATTCAGTTTGTGTTTGTTTAGGTTAGCTTGTCTTTGTTTGCATTTAGTTGAGAGTGAGAGACTTGTGTTTGTATGTGTAAACCTCCTTTTCCCAGACATCCATGGAGTAGGGTTAGGTAGACACCCTGGGGTTTAGATACACCCGTAGGTAACCCACTGTTATTTACACTAGGTTAGATGCCAGCGGCTGTCACCCAATGGTTTTTGTAGCAGTGAGGTAAGTTGTGTTCGGTTAGCTTGTTGCATGCAGGTTTAGAGGTGTAGGGTCTTTATGTATTCTTTGATTTGACTGACCATTGGCACTACCCTACTCCTATACCTTTCACTTGCTGCTCTTCTTGTTGAACTGTTGTTTATTTGTTATATCATTTTCACAGACAACCCCAGCAGATGGGTAACGTCTACATGGTTGTCTTGCTTCTCCTTGTTCCACCTTCAGCCAGGACACTCACCCATTTTCAGTAGGCCCTTATCCGGTGTGAACAATCTTGGGTGGTTGCGTTTTCCTCACCCACGAGCCGTTGGAGGGGATGTAACTATAGTTAGGATGACGGAAAGAAGAAACTTTGCTATCAGTGGTTTTAGGGCTATTACTTGGATTTTGGTTAGTCTAATGCTAGTGTTGTGGTTAGCTTCCCTGGGTTTATTTACACACATTTCATTCTGAGTCAGTGGACTGTACTTGTTTTTCAGTGAGAGTTCAGGTGGTGGGTTGAGGATCGGTGCTCTCTTATTTGATTGGCTAAAAGGGGGGTTGATCTTGAACCCAAATGTCTTCAGAGAACAACAACAAAGGAATTTCCCTTGCCGTTCCAATACTTTTGGAGGCGACTGTATATCAGCTTGTAACCAACATTACAGTGAGATGAGATGGGGGTTGTGTAAGGAAGACCAGGTTCCTAACCTCATGAACAAAACTATATAATGCTGCAATAAACAATTGAATTACTCTCTCCCTTGACAATCGAGTATGCGATAATAATTTCAACCACTATACGAAACGGCTGATTTCTAACAGGGTCAAAGCAGTTTCTAGGATAACTGGTAATCAATAACTTGTATTGTAATGTGAAACCTTATGAAGCCCCTATTTATCAAAGACTCTAACTATCTACACTGATATTAGTAATGTATATTGCATATGCTCATTGGTCAGGATTTTGTTCTTATACATATAATCAAAACCTTGCTCATTGCATTCTCTGTGTTGGTTCGGTCACTGCCTCACTAGACTCTGGGCCACTCAATCTTCCAACAATCTTCCAACTGTATGAAGCAGTTATTGAAATTAATTACATTTTATTACTTTATATTTAAAATGCATAAAAATGTTTTGTCATGGAAATATTTAGGCTTTGTGGTCACCTTACTAACATAGTTCCTGTTTGTGGCCTCTTACTGTGGGAGGTTATGAATTACACTTTTTCCATGGTTTCACAGGCAAAATGTGAACCCATTATCTAGCTACATGTCTAATTATTCACAAAACAAAAGTTCTGGTAGCAGAATTACAATAGATCGTTGTCTATATGTTTAAAAACTTACAGGGAAGGAAAATTATTTGGTCCCCTGCTGATTTTGTTTGCCCACTGACATTATCAGTCTATAATTTTAATGGTAGGTTTATTTGAACAGTGAGAGAGAATGACAACAACAAAAACGTAATGAGTGAGATAAGTATTCGACCCCTCTGCAAAACATTACTTTGTATTTTGTGACAAAACCCTTTTTGGCAATGACAGAGGTCAGACGTTTCTTGTAGTTGGCCACCATGTTTGCACACAGGCAGGATACTGTCCCACTGCTCTTTGCAGATCTTCTCCAAGTCATTAAGGTTTCAAGGCTGATGTTTGGCAACTCAAACCTTTCACGGATTTTGTTTGGGTCATTGTCTTGCTGGGACACCCATCCACAACTCATTTTAAATGCCCTGGCTGAGGGATGGGTGTTCTCACCCAAGATTTGATGGACCATTTTCCCATTGATGTCCTGTCCCCTTAGCAGGAAAAACGTCTAAAGCTTAATATTTCCACCTCTATGTTTGACGGTGGGGATGATGTTCTTGGGGTCATAGGCAGCAGTCCTCCTCCAAAAACGCCGAGTTGAGTTGATGCCAAAGAGCTCGATTTTGGTCTCATCTGACCACAACACCTTCACCCAATTCTCCTCTGAATCATTCAAATGTTCACTGGTAAACTTCAGACGGGCCTGTACATGTGCTTTCTTGAGCAGAGGACCTTCCATAGTGTGTTACCAATTGTTTTCTTGGGGACTATGGTCCCATCTGCTTTGAGATCATTGACACTGAAAAAAGTACTGAAATGTCTTAACTAGTAGTTCTTCATGTAGTTGTGATTATTCGATAACCAGTAAGGACAAAATGATGTAGTTATAGTCAAGGCTAGTTAATGTCAGCTACATGTAACCAGCGACATGAGATTGGGCACACTAGACAGGACACTGCATGTACAAGCTTTGTAAAATGAATGTGCACCTGGTTGTATCGGAGTTCCACAACATGCTACAGGTTCACTCTCATTGGTTGACACAAACATTCTATACAGCATAGCTAAATAAACGATGAAAAAAATACTATTTAAAGATATCTACTAAATACAATATCGGTTTCACATTGAATCTGCAGATTAAACATAAAAAATGCAGCCCAAAGCTTATCTCCAAATCAAATGTGTTAACAACAGAAACCTATCCCAATGTAATGGTCAAAATCACAGAGTGCCAAGGTATTGTTATTAGACATATAAGGGACAGGCAACCCTCATAATAGAAAACAGGCTGAGGTTGATAACAGGTAATCAGATTCATACAAATGTACAGGCAGGGAATAGGTAAAAACGTAGTCAGGGAGGATGGACATAACTCGATACACGGAAAGGCTATACAGTAGAATAAACTGATCTCAGAGTAGAATGTCACTAAAATACAAACAATACCTAACATGGTTTGGGTGCAATGAACTGAACAGTGTGGGCTGATGACATAGGTGCATGAACAGGTGATTAGAATTCGGGTGGTTGAGATCTGGAGAGTGAGCTGCATTCATAGGATCTATTGTGTTAGAGAGTGTGAGCAATCACACTGACATTCATTGACTCACATGTGCACACATAATCATGGGAGTACGATAACTGGTCATGCCAAGTGAAGCGGAAGCGGTTGGGAGATTTTTTTGAGGGGAGATTGTACATTAGCTGTATACCACAAATCTTATTTATTGGTTAAAAAAAGATAGGATTAAAAAAAAATGTAAAAACAGAAGTAGCGTGGCATTTGCTTCCCCGCCACACCCTTGCCTTCCAACACGTATGATGATTCGTCTGCTGTGACTACTTTCTCAGAGTTATAATGGGATGGCCCTGGTGGTGTGCTGAATACCTTGATATTGTTAAATGCTCTATGCTGATCACTCCCCAACGTCCACCTGATTAACCCAGTAGATCTCTCAGTGGTTGTGTCTTTTCTGCCAGGTCGGAAAGGAGCTTTTAAGAATTCATATTTGTGAATGAAATATGTAATAATTCATATTTTTCCACAAATGAAAACATCTGGCACATAACTCCTTTCACTCTTTTGAGAATCTGAGACAGTCTCCTTTGGAACTGCTCTGGTAAGGACAAGATTCCGAAACATAGGTTGGCGAAGTAGTATCTTCCAAATGATGGGATAAAGATAGTGAATAGTCTTGATTACTTGGACAAGTGTCTGTCAAACCCAGATTTTTGCATCTGTTTTGAGAACAGGGTGTGCTTGACTGCAAGAAGGATAGGCCTCTCCCTTTGAAATAATCTGTTTCAGTTGGTCATGTCAACACGTACTCTCCCTGTCCCATCTGCCTTGGGCACAACGAATATTGCACCACTCGGTTGGATGACCTTGGAAATCACTCCCTGAAAAAAATATCCATGAAATTGATGATTTGATAATACATTTACAGACAGGTGTTGATAGCCAGCCTGTCACCAAACTACACATCACCAATTCTGGTAGCTTACCCTTTATCAAATAAATGTAACTGAGGATTTCTCTTATAATATGTCTCTTGAATCTATTGCTTCCTTGGTTTTTTCAAATTAATTAAAAACAATTAAAAGGTGCATAGAACGCCACCTACTTAATCAGTGGAATACCGGTTAACCTTTATTTCAGCAGTAATAGGATCATGGGATAAATTAAGGAAAATACTTTTTGAACAGAAAAAAATAAACTTCAGTACCCATTTGTATCCCACAAGCACAAGAGCCTGAGAGGGTGTGAACATTCTATATTCCATGTAGTGCTTTGACTGTTAAATCCTGGATATCCATATCCTAACTATTAAGTAACATTTCTTCAACTTTTTGTTTATCATGTGCAACTGAACACTTATGCAATGAATATGGCTTTTTACCGCTTTGTAATCATTTTGACTGGTCCCTTAAATAATGTGCAACTGCTCGACAGCCCTTAACTTTGCTACCTTAGCTAAAATATTCTCGCTAAGCACTCAAGGAGTGGGTTCCTGAGGGGTGATTTCTTTGGTTGATGATTTTCATCTTTTCTACCTCTTCAGTTCATTAATCAACGAGCACCAATTACTCCAGAAATGTTGTTCTTAACCCATAAGTATTGGGAGTGTCACAAGTTTCATTTGATTTTGGCTCGTATGCCAGCACTTTAGATTTGAAATGTTACGATGACAATGAGGTCAGGGACAGACTCAGAATGAAAAATGGCCCTGGACATAGACTCAGACCGGCCCACAAATCTCCATCCAGCAATTCACCACCACCCACGCAACCAATGTCACACTTTATGTAAACAATACTTTATGTAAATATTTCTAAAAATAACTTCAGAAAAATAGATGTAAAATAGAAGTGTTTCTCTCATTCTGGCTAGAAGGAGCACATATTCTCTGCAACCATCTTCCCCGTGTAGAAGAATAATACAGGAATCAATTTTTTTGTAAAGAATGGTAAGTAGGCATAGAACATATTTCCTACCATACATTGAGGGATACAAGTATTTGATGCCCTGCTGATTTTGTATGTTTGCCAACTGACAAAGAAATTATCAGACTATAATTTTAATGGTAGGTTTATTTGAACAGTGAGAGACAGATTAAAGGCATGTATTAGCATTACCTTGTGTTGAAAATTGACAAAATTTGGTCTGCTGCCATTTTGACATTTTGTTATATCAACAAACGCACATTGTCTTATATGGGGGTGGTATCTGGATGCACAATGAATATGAAGTGCATAGGTTATTGTTCCAATAAAGAATTCTTTATTGCACAACGCATGCATGTTGTGCATACATATATTGTACAGTAATCAGCCAGGTTTCGGGGAGGCATGTATAATACAACTATATGCCAAAGGACAAGTCAGTTGGATTCATGGTTCATGTGAAGATTTTTTGTTTTTTCATTGTACAGAAAAATACATCATGGTGGACTATGGGTTCTTGAGGCTTTTTTGTTCATCATGGGAATATCAGCACTGTGGGTCAAACAGGGTGGAAATGGCATCATTTTGAAATTAGCAAATTTTATCATATACTGTAGTGCCCCTTGTGGAGGAATCGGGGCTGGTGTCTGTGTGGTAGGTACTCGTGGTCTATATTTTTTGTGTGCAAAGTTACAGCATTTTCTATCAGGGACTTTGAGTTATTCAGCATTTTCAAGGAAAAAAATAGAGTTGCAAGCAAGAATGGGATGGGGTTCTCCTATATGGCAAGGATAGTGAAATAGGTTGTCAGTTAAAAGCTGGAAAGGTCAGGCATGATCAGACACTGACACTAAGTATTTATATGGATTCTTTATACCCTAGGGAATATTTCTCCAAGGCCTTGTTCCACCTCACTTAGTCTAGTTTTTCTGTTATAAGTCAATTTGTATAACCTAAATTCAGGTATAGAGTCTTGCACTGGAGCCAGTGGAGTGGGTGAGTAAGAAAGAGCTGCTGGCTACACCCTCTATTTTCCCCCATGAATCAACACTTAATTTGGATTATTTATACCCTACTAAGTCATTCTCAAATGACTCATTCCCCTACCCAATGTCTAGTTTTACTGTTATAAGAAAAATTGGATAGGCCAAATTCAGGTATAGAGTCTTACACTGGAGACAATGAGTGGGTGAATACGAAAGTGCTGCTAGCTATACCCACTAATATCCCCATGAATGTACACTATATATGGATTCTTTATACTCTACTGAGTAATTCTATAATGCAATGTTCCACTTCACAATATCCATGTTTTTTTTATAAGCTAATTTGTATAGGCCAAATTCATGAATAGAGTCATGCATTGAATCCAACGGTTGGTGGCTGCTGGCTATTCCCCCTTTTTCCTCCATGAAATTACACTTCCTATGGATTCCTCATACCCTAGTGCAGGGGTCTCCAAACAATTCCACGGAGGGCCGTGTGTCTGCAGGTTCTCTCACTCTCCTTGTAATTGATTGACTAATTAGGCTACTGATTGGTTAATATCTACCCTCACCTGGTTGTGTAGGTGTGAACTGGGAACCAATTTATAGGAAAAACCAAAAACCCGCAGACACACGGCCCTCCGTGGAATAGTTTGGAGACCCCTGCCCTAGTGATTAATTCCCGAAGGCCACGTTCCACCTCACAACGTCTGTTTTTTGTTATAAAGCAATTTGCATAGGCCAAATTCAGGTATAGAGTATTGCACTGTATGCTATGGAGTGGGTAGCTAAGAAAGTGCTGCTGATGTAATATACATTGAGATGGACAGCATAGAAGTTGGTCAATGGGGTAAGCACAGGAAAATAGTCAGGGGACATTCGTGTCTGTATGTGTATGGTTGTACAGACTTCTGACTCAACAGTAATACTCAATGGCCATCGACAAAAACACTGGCAATGGTGCGTGTGGGTGTGTGTCAAATATATACAGACCTACCTTCACCTATTTTCTGTTGTCCAATGGACTTACATTAACCACCTTTTTACTGAGCTCATTGGCCACCATCTTGCAATTTATCTCTTATTCCTCTATAGAGAAGCACATGAGACACATGTACACTGATTTTAAGATAATACTTATAGTGGTCATTAGAGTAAGTATACATTTGTCAAGCCATGGTTCAGGTGATTCTTGACAGAGCAACAAATCTCATTACTAGACTTGTGTGGCCTAGAGTCTGGGAAGCTGGACAGAAACACCAATTTAATATTAAAATAATTCAAAAGGTCGAAACAAGTACACAGTTTTCGTTTTCAGGTCAACTATCAGACATATAATCGGCAGAAACACGAGAATCAGGGCTCCACATTGTCTAACACTTGACTTGAAGTAGCAAAGCACACCAAACAGAATGGTCTTCCTTTCAATGGTTGATACACAAAATGACCATAATTCACAAAACCATTCAAGAGTGTATCACTGTACATAAATTACAAGATGGAACAAAATACCAATCTCTGTAACCTTAACAAATACAACAAACATATACATGCACGAATTGAACAGCTGCAAAGCATGCTGGGATATTGATAATGAATTTTGTAAACAGCTAATCAAAATCAGTGGAGAAAAAGTGTGCTTCCTGAGATCAGAATTGTACGATTTTTCTTTGTCCTTAGAATACCATAGAGGCACATATGAGACACACGTCCACCAACAGTTGGGTCAGTTCGACTGTGTGTTGATTTAAAAATAATTCTAAGTAGTCATTAGAATTAGCATAAAGGGCTAAATTTGTTAAGGCATAGTTCAGACGATTGTTGACATAGCAGCTTATTTCATTACCAGCCCTGTTCTGAAGTGTGGCCTAGAGTCTGTGGGAAACAGGATGGAAACACCATCATCTTTATATTAGCAAAATTAATTGTGTCCTGAGGCACCCCAGTGGAGGATTCAGGGCACACAGCAGGTGTTGGTGGTCTGTATGCCCTACCGGAGAACTCCCTAATTACATGCTGGTAATGTGTTGCGCCTAAAACCAATAATGTTAGTACTACATTGAAAATGTGTGTTTGTTGTTTAAGTATATATTATTCTATTCACAAACAATAGTAGGGGTTACATATACAACCCTATCTGTAAATCGACCCGACCAAACTCATTTCTGCCTTCACAATGTCATTAAATATACCCCAGTCGGAGGCGGAAAACACGACATCGGTAACACTCGTTACACTGCCACGGTCACAGATTGGTCTATCATACAAATGCATTATGGAATCATAAAACATATATAGATATTTATCACTTCAATAAATGTAATAGTATCTAGCCAAAAAACATAATACAATTGTATTCTGCTTGCGGTATTTTTTTCATGCGTAAGATCAACTTCTCATGGGCTCCTCTGATTGGCTGCTATGGGTGCTGCGCAAACTCAGAAGCACTCTCTCAACAGCACCTGGAGGCTTTTATGCTCATGGCTACTGAGCGAGATGTTTTAATGGCCCTGGACAGTGACCTGGTTATAGATGGCACTGCTAAGAGAAGCTGCTGCTGAAATTGATCATTTAAATTACATGCTGTTTGTACGCCGTCTAGCTGCTGCGGTTTTTACAAAATTGTTTGGTAGCTGAACAGATTTTATCTGATACCAGTTTTAAAGTTGTATGGTTTTAAAATATGTGTTTTAATCATCCGAGATTGTGGATTTGATAATTGTAAAAAAATCACACTCATGTCGTGGTCAGGCCTTGGGCTAGGACCACTAGCTACAAATTCCTGTGTAGTGTAAGGCCCGAGGTGGAGACATCGAGCTGCGGTCGACACCAACGCCAGAGATAATAATTGTGGATGACTCAACTTAGCAGGATGTGGAACTACTCACAGCGGTTGGTATACACTCAAGGGTATACTGCATTCCTGGAGCTTGCATATCCGATATGAGGAAGAATCTACCATCTCTGCTAAAAACTCCCAATGTGAGTACAATTATAACATGTTGGCCCTACACTGCATGCACAATTATTAGACAAATCGTATTTCTCAAGATTTTTTTATTACTGAACAATCACAATGCTTTAGGTCAATCCAAAATATAATTGAATCTCAAACCTGAATGTAAAACAAAGGAAAAGTGAGTTTTGATCTTTCTTAGGGGAATACATAAGAATGCCAAATTATTAGGCAACAGTTGGTGAGCATTATTATTAGGCAGCTAATTCCCCCCCCCCAAAATCTCCCTACTTACATGTTTATTCTCAGTTTTTAAAGTTTAACAAATAAGTAACACAAAATGGCAGTTAATTAAATGTTTATTTTCAATAGCTGCCATGAGCCTTACATCCATAGAGTTTCTTGAACTGTTCACGATCAACTTTCGATGAAGCAGCAACCACAACCTCCCAAATGCTGTTCATAGAGGTGTATTGTCATCCTTGGCTGTAAATCTCACATTTGAGAAGGACCCACTACTTCTCAACAGAATTTACATCAGGAGAGGAATGGGGCCAGGTCAGAATTGCCGAGCCTATACAGTAAATTTCAAATCTTATTCAGTAGTGGCCATGTTTCAGCCTTC
This sequence comes from Esox niger, assembly GCA_016801105.1. NCBI lineage: Eukaryota > Metazoa > Chordata > Actinopteri > Esociformes > Esocidae > Esox > Esox niger. The sequence goes on along the minus strand of JACXGJ010007215.1, from coordinate 16,464 downwards.
TTGACTTTGGTCGTGTCTCTGAGCACTTGACACCTTGTACCTCTGGACACTCCTGAAATATGGCACTGAAGGATAACAGGTTCCGGGTAGCTTCAAGTTGAATTATTTTCTAGTCTTTTACAGTTAATTTGCATCTTTTCTTTTTTTGCACACCAGTGGACTATTCGCAACAAAACCTTTTGATTGTCCACTGGTCACGCCTCAATAGCTATTTCAAGAGGGTGGCGTCCATCTGAAAAGCATTTAAAAAAATGTAATTTCTTGATTTTTGTTGTTGTTAAAACTCTTTCTCTTGAACCGTACATTGGATTTACTTGCCAGTATATTTCCAGACTCTAGGCCATACCTCTGAACATGGCTGACAATGAAACCTTTTGCTATGTCAAAAATCAACAGAACTATGACTTCACAAACTTAGCCCTTAATTCTAACTCTAATAACCACTAGCATTAATTAACTATTAGGCTGTATCTTTAGAACCGTTCGAGCTACAGACATGAAACCATTTTTTTTTTATTTAGGCTATCTCCATTTCATATAATCAAACGTTTATTGATTTTATGTATGCTAACTGGTGTTAATTAACTATTAGGCTGTATCTTTTGAACCGTTTGTGTCATATACTGCAAGTTATGATATGGTCATCGATTTTATCCATGCTATTTAGCGTAGTTAGCGTTAATTAACTATAAGGCTGTATCTTTTAAACTTTTCAAGCTACAGACAGGAATCCAACGTTGTTTCAACAGTTTAGCTATCCCCACTTCAAATTAGGAAACAATTATTGATTTTATGTATGATAATGAGTACAATTAGCATTAAGTATTAGGCTGCATCTTTTGAACCATTCAAGCTACAGACACAAAACTAAATTAGTTTCACCAGTTTTGGCTATCCCTAAATTAAATTAGGAAAGGTTCATTGATGTGCAGTGTTGTTTTTACGCCAAACATACCTTTAGGAATTATGGCCAGAAAGTTAAACTTTGGTTTCATCAGACCATAACACATTTTCCCACATGCTTTTGGGAGACTTGATGTTTGTTTTTGCAAACTTCAGCAGGGCTTGGATGTTTTTCTTTGTAAGAAAAGTCTTCTGTCTTGCCACCCTATCCCATAGCCCAGGGGTATTCAAACTATTCTATGGACGGCCATGTGTCTGTAGGTTTTTGCTCTCTCCTTGTACTTCATTGACTAATTAGGTTAGTTTCTACCTTCACCTGATTGTTTAGGTGTGAACTGGGAACCAATTCTTAGGAAAAACCAAAAACCTGCGGACACACAGCCTTTCGTGGAATGGTTTGGACACCCCTGCCTTAGCCCATTTGTAATAAGAATACAGGAGATTGTTGTCACATGTTGCACACAGCCAGTACTTGCCAGAAATCCCTGCAGCTCCTTTAATGTTGCTGTAGGCCTCTTGGATGCCTCCCTGACCAGTTTTCTTCTTGTCTTTTCATATATTTTGAAGGGACATCCAGTTCTTGGTAATGTCTCTGTTGTGCCATATTTTCTCCACTTAATGATGACTGTCTTCACTGTGTTCCATGGTATATCTAATACTTTGGAAATCCTTTTGTACCCTTCTCCTTACTGATATATTTCAACACTGAGATCCCTCTGATGTTTTGGAAGCTCTCTGCGGACCATGGCTTTTGCTCTGAGATGAAACTAAGAAAATGTCAGGGAAATCCTACTAGAACAGTTAAACTTTATTTGTGGTTCATCAGAGTCACTTTAAATGATGGCAGGTGTGTAATGACCTCTATTTAACATGAGTTTGAATGTGATTGGTTAATTCTGAACAAAGCCACATCCCCATTTATAAGAGGTTGTGCACACTTAAGCAACCAGATATTTCCCCCTTGAAGATTTCAGTTAGTTATTCAATTGAATTGTTCACATTATAGGTCACATTGAAAATTGAAAAAGTTCTGACTAGTGATGGGTCGTTTGCAAACAAGTTGGCTCTAAGAAGAAATTTCAGCTCTCATATCAGTAAAGCCGATTCTATTAAAAAAATATTTAAAAAGTGAAGACATGAACAATCAAAAGATTTAAATCAATAGAATAACTCATTCAAAAAACGAAAAAGAAATTAACTAACATAGGCCTGAAGGCTTAAGCACACACATTCGTTCTGACCGTCTGCTCAGACTACTGTAATTATATATATATATTCCGTTTATAGTCGCATCATGTATAAACCGCACCATTCATTTTATAGCTTTGTATGTTTACAAACCGGAGTATTTCCTGCACCCAAATATGCCCGGAGATATACGACTTGTATAGACATTCAGGGGCGTTTTTCCAGCAAAAGCCAAGGTATGGCAATGTGACATGACGTCAAGGACCTACAATGCTCTGTCACATTCACAATGCCTAATGTATGTAATGCGCAACTTAGAGAGCCATGAAAACACCTTTCATTCTATCTATCTTGGCTCATCTCAGCATCACGGACAGAGAGCGGAGGTCTCATTATCATTAGTCATGTGTTTAAACTTCACAGAAAATAAAGAAATGCATTGAATTACATGCTAATTTCTAGTAGGTAGTCAAGGAGTGTTCAAAACCGCCAAAAAAAAGTGACATTTGGCACAAAATAGTCAGAGATGTTGTAATTTAAAAGTACTAATGTCCGATCATCAGTCTTTAAAGACATTTTTCAATTAATTCGTTTTTGAAAAAAAAACATACAACCACGGTCATCATTTGTAAAGGCTGTTGAGCACTTATCCATAGCAGCTGGGCAAAATGTTTCCATAACCAATTACACACTGTCGAAAATCATGGAGAAGTTCACTCACTGAAACATTTTTACTGACGGGTTTTTTATGAATCCACTGTAAAAAAAATTGCATAGATAAATAGGCCTAAAAGAGTGCATATTGTGCATACAGTAGAATGCGATATATGCATAAAATGAGCATTCAGTGCAAAACCTGTTTCAACAAGTGCTCCCTAAAGTCCAAATTGCCTCTCAAAAAGGTCTGTCCTTTATGGGGCACCGCGCCCAGGGTCACTCAGTTCAAATTCAAAGCATTCTAATTATGCTGTTCAGATTGTATTCGTTTTGAATGGTTCGATTTATATGCACTTTGTTTACATACATAAAAAGTTCTACATTAAACGCAAAAGTTTAATACCATTATTTTTCATATCAAACAAATGCATTTTTAAATACATTGAGGTTAAAGTGGAGTACGATTTCATTTGATTAAATTAGAATTGTTGTAACACCAATTACAGCCAAACTGTTGCAAACTGTATGACTTGAAAAAATACAAAACATATTTTATTAAAGAGCCACTTGGGAGCCAAAAGAGACGTCTCTTTTTGGTGAGCTGAGCCAAACAAGCCGTCTCACTGAAAAGAGCTGAAATGCCCATCTCTAGTTCTGTCAGGATTTATCTTTGTCTCTTTCTTTGACATCACATAAACCTGGCATTTTTACAGGGGTGTGTAGACTTTTTATATCCACTGTACTTTTATGCTATCTTTCTGTTTGACACATACACAGGCACACACAAACCTTAGACCGTGGACTTATGAGTTTGAGGTTTATTAGACTATACAAAGAAATACAGTGTGAGTGTACCCTACCAGGTCATTTTCCTATTCTCACCATATAGGCAGACCCTGTCCATTGTTGCTATGCAACTATAACTGCCTCACAACTGTAACTGCCTCACAATGTCAGTTAAGTTTCTAGTTTGGCACCTTGCTAATTTCGTGGTTCCTACCAAATATGCAGTAGTTCTTGAGGCGAAACTAATTCTCTGCCACTCACATGTTTCACACATAATTATTAGATAAACACCTTGACAGTTGAAGTTCAAAAGCACCACTGAAAGAATGGCATAACTTTTTAATCATCAAGCATATAATACTAACCCAGAAAGGCATAGACAAGGACTAAACAAACAAGTTTTAGCCCCTCTTAAATTGTAAGCAAGACATGATATGTTTGATTTGTGTTTGTTTTCTATGCTGTTATGTTTGAATGTGTCAGCTCAATATGCTAACTATCTATTGTACAGAGGTGAATTAAGTAACGTGAAGTGAATCAAGAATTGTGAATATCATACAAGAAATACATACATTTATTGTATTTTCTCATTTTATTTATTTGTCTATCAACCCAGTTTTCATGCATTGGTTCAACTTAGGAATAAAGCTTACTAAAGTTTACTAACCAAGACCTCTTGCCTCATGTCTATTATTGGAGGGAGCTACTGTGAGATCCTGCCTGCTCCGCAAAAGAGGCAAGGAAATTGGCACCAGAGAGCAGCGATCCTTGGATATGACATCTACTCATCGTAGCACAGGATCTAGGTATCAGAGCAAGATGCATTGCTCACAGAAGGTCCTGGTGCCTTAGCGTGAAAAAAGCTGCAACCAAGAGACTAAGTGTTCTGCAAAAGACACTGAGAAATTTTGGCATTTCACATTACAACTTGATATTGTTACATATATTTTGTAACCTAAGTTCATTGAAGTTCATTGATATTCCTAATGTGTTTAATTATGGGTATGCTATATTTATATTTACATATTTACATACGTATTTACATATATTTACATATTTCCTAAGAACTAGTAGTACTCAGAGTAAAGCAGAATTTGTAATATAGTGCATTTAATGGTAAATGGCTATTACTTAATACATTTTAATCAATAATATTTTATTTTATTTTTTAATGTAACTTGTGGTGATTTAGGTTTAAGTAAGGCTATAAACTATATCAAATTGGTCAAAATAGTGTTATTAGGCGCAAGTTATAAAGTATAAGATTTATATCAAAGTAAGGTAACTACTCAACCAAGCCTATGCTACATTAGACCCCCTATATTACGGTAAATAAGGTAATTACACAGCTAAAGTCAAGATACGATTCAAACCAAACTAAAGTAAATCAAGTAAAATGTTAGAGCTTGAGTTTTAGTCTGAGAGTGACAGGGAAGGTGTAAGTGAAGATGTGCAGCAGCACTGCACAGACATGCAATCACAAGTGACTGAAGGCACAGGGACACTGATAACCATGATTCCTCACTACAGCCACAAAGAAGCCAAGGAGTCTACTATTCTGCCAAGAACTGCATAATGAGTATGTAAGAAGATTTGCATACATTTCAGTGTGAGCTAAAAGAAGTGGAAGGCTGTCACTAAAGATGCCAAACAAGCTGAGTGAAGAACTTCCTTTCAGACACTCATTGACAGGAAAACCATTCCAGCTGAAGAACGGACATATTAGAGATCTGTAAAAGTATGTGTGTGGACCCGCCAAGACGGTTATAGAAAGCAACTTCCTGCTAGGTAAACAGTCAGTCTCTCCTAGAAGAGAGATACGCCAATCCAAAACGTTGACTGTCTGAAGTTTGGCTATTGCTCAATTGATTGTGAAAACCAAAAGATCTGCGTTATGTATGAGAAACAACATTTGACTTGCCTCCATGATAATATCAAGGAAGAAAGTATGTCAACAAGGCCTGATGTAGCAAAGAACTGTGACAAGTAAAGGGAAAGGAAGATGGAACGCCCACAAGATAAAGCAGCAAGAACATCATGTGAGGCAACATCAAATTGTTGTTCAAATTGTCAAAGACACTCATACATCCACAATCATTCCTTTGTGGGTGACAGCCACAAATGGAGCCAGATTGTAAAGTTCTCATGTATGCATTCCTCGATACGCAAAGTCAATCAATCAATGAAATATATTTTATAAAGCCCTTTTTACAGAAGTTGTCACAAAGTGCTTTCACAAAACACCCGGCCATAAACCCCAAGGAGCACACAACAGTAGTGGTAAACTTCAGTGGCTAGACAAAACTCCCTAAGAAGGCTGAAATTTAGGAACATACCTAGAGGAACCAGGCTCAGAGGGGTGACTCAACCTTTACCCTTGACAAAACAGCAAAGGTTCTCCACACAAAGAGCAAACCAGTTTAGCTAAAGCTCTCCACAATGGGTTCAAGAAACACACTCATGTCCTACCGCAAACTGACTGGTTTACAAAAGCAGATTCTACTCAGGACAGGATAATCCCTCTACCAGTAATCTATTCAAGAGAATTCATCCCTGCAAAGAGAGATCATATTCACACACCAAGTACTGTAAAGGCATGGCCCCATCTTGAACACATCGCAGATGTGATTGCTTCTCAGCAAAGCTGTGATGTCAGCCTGCTAATTGGCTACAACTGTCTTCAAGCTCTCTTCCCCAAACAAGTGTTACCTGGTGAAGAAAATCATCTCTTAGTGCAGCGAATGGACCTGGGCTGGAGTGTAGTAGGCTATGGCAACCCATGTCTTGATTATGGAGAACACGACTGGAGTTGCTGGGTCATCGTGAAGCAAGTGATGCCGGTCTTCAGTCCTCTGCACCAACTGCACAAGCGAAGTGCACTATGTCTGTAGAACACAGATCAAGGATGTACTTTCGCCTGCAGACGTCATCAAGGTGCTGGAATCTGACTTTGTTGAAAAAGCTTTGGAGAGCAGACACATTTCTCAAGAGGATTTGCAATTCCTGTCAAAGATGTAAAAAGGCATAAGGCGCAAGGAAGATTGGGCACTATGAAATGCCGCTGCCATTCAAGAAAGGCCCAAATTGCCAGATAACAAGGTATGTGCAATCCAAAGTCTCAGATGCCTAGAAAAGAAGCTGACAAGAAACAAGCAATACCACAAAGGCTACACGACCTTCATGGATGAGAGCATTACCCGCGGAGATGCATAACATGTCCCAGAAAAGAGCATCTGAAATGATTCAGCATGGTACATCCTACACCATGGAGTGTATCATCCACAAAAGCCCGGGAAGATATGTGTCGTCTTTCATTGCTCCTCAAGGTTTCAAGGGACCTCCTTGAATGACCATCTCCTGAGAGGTCCAGAGCTGACAAACACCTTGGTGTGAGTCTTATGTAATTTTCGAAGAGATCCTGTGGTGATCATGTGTGACATAGAACACATGTTTCACCAGTTCCATGTGAAGGCAGAAGACCAAGATTACCCAAGATTCCTGTGGTGGGAGAATGGAAATCTTGAAGCCCATCAAGATTCTATTGGATGAAAATCCACTTGTTCAGTGCAGCTTCATCATCTGGCTGTGCCAACTATGCGCACAAGCACCTTGTAGCCAAAGGACGAGGACACTTCAGTGAAAGCACTATCAAGTTCATCCAGAGGTACATCTACATTGATGATGGCTTGTCAAGTGTGGCTTCCAAAGGCCAAGCACTTCAGCTAGTAAAGGGAGCAATGGAGCTCTGCAGCACAGGCAAACTCTGGCTGCACAAGTAAATCTCCAACAGCAAGGAAGCCCTAGCCACAATTCCCAAAGAAGAATATGCTAGAGTTAAAGCTGTCAAAAATCTGAACATGGTACTGGGTAACCCACACATGGAAAGAACACTCTGTGTACAGAGGTGCGTGGCTTCTGATCATTTCCAATTCAGAGTGTTCATCAAAGAAAATCCACTTACCCAAAGAGGAGTCTTGTCCACAGTTGCTTCAGTGTACAATCCACTTGGATTTATGGCACCCATCATCCTGGTACTTACTGTGGGGCGGACTGCTTTGGACCATTCTACATTAGGGAAGAGAGAAAAGAGCTAAAGCGTATAAGCAGTACACATTGCAATGCTTGATGACTTGATCACAGATGCCTTCACCAATGCTCTGTATTTGTTCATTGCCATCCATGGAACAGTCCACCGCATAAAATGTGATCGAGGGGCAAGCTTTGTTGGTGCTAGGGGTGACTTTGTTGAAGCATTGGAAGAGATAGATCAGGAGGAACTCAAAGAACTGGGTTGTGAACACCAACACCATGAACACCCCAGCTTCAAGTCAGGAGTGGTGTGTAGGACATCCATCCTAGAGCAGTCAGTCAACTTGACTGCTTCTCTCTATGAATGTTCCTATACGAAGTCATGGCAGTTGTAAATAGCAGACCTCTGACCATAGATTATATGAATGATTCATCCAGTCCAGAGCCCCTGACTCCAAACCACATCCTGACTATGAAGTCCATGATCCTCCCCCCACCTCCTGGAAGGATTGTCAAGGAAGATGCTTATTTCCGCAAGAGATGGTTCCAAGTTCAACTCCGCTAACATTTTTAGGCATGGTGGAGTACCTCCTTAATCTTCAACACAGACAGACGTTGATCAAAGCCAGCAGAAATGACATGCCTCACAGCTTCTGGCACACTGTAATTTGGAATGACAAAACCAAAATAGAGCTTTCTGGTCACAACCACAAGAGCTATGTTTGGAGAGGTGTCAACAAGGCCTATAATTAACAGAATACTATCCCCAATGTGAAGCAAGGTGGTGGCTCACTGATGACTTGGGGGGGTGTGAGCCCTGAAGGCATGGGGAATGCTGTAAAAATTGCTGGCAAGATGAATGGCACATGTTGCCAGAAAATGCTGGCAGACAATTTCCTTTTTTCTTCACAAAAGCTGCCCATGGGACGCTCTTGGACTTCCCAACACGACAATGGCCCTAAGCACAAGGCCCAGTTGACCCTCCAGTGGTTACAGCAGAAAAAGGGGAAGGTTCTGGAGTGGCCATCACAGTCTCCTGACCTTAATATCATCAAGCCACTCTGGAGAGATCTCAAACATGCGGTTCATGCAAGATGACCAAAGACATTGCATGACTTGGAGGCATTTTGCACTTTGTCCAAATGCAATTTAAGGATACATCATGTAAAACCTTAATTAAAACAACCTACTGTAGATAACAAAAAAAATATGATTTTAACCCCTCCCCTTGTCCACCCTTGGAGAATTGATAATATATGTACCATTTGTAAAGAAAACATGGGTGAGCAGGCAAAACATTTTTCATTGCTGGACCACATAAGCGGAGCTGGCTAAGAAGAGCAAATGTACCTGACTGACAGACTACCCCTTGTTAAATAGCGCAGTGGTTAGCGAAGCAGACCTGCCTGCAAATTATAGTTCCTGTGTTTGGATCTCCTCACAGGCAAAGCAAAGTACGCATTATGAATTATTCCGTATACATGAAAACGTTGCTTGCTAAAACCTTCAGTATCTACAGTGGATATAAAAAGTCTACACACCCCTGTTAAAATGCCAGGTTTTTGTCATGTAAAAGAATGAGAAAAAAAGATAAATCATTTCAGAACTGTTTCAACTTTTAATGTGACCTATAATGTGAACAATTCAATTGAAAAACAAACTGAGATATTCGAGTGGGAAAAAGGAAAAATAAAAACCTTACAATAACCTGGTTGAATAGGTGTGCGCACACTCTTATAACTGGGAATTTGGCTGTGTTCAGAATTAACCAATCACATTCAAACTCACGTTAAATGGAAGTCATTACACACCTGCCATCATTTAAAGTTACTCTGATTCAGTGGGAGAGCGTGGTGCATTGTGGGATTATTGACATGCTGTATGCTGCTTGCTGTCACCTACCTGAACACCCAACGCTAAGTACCATTATTATGCCTTACCATTGTAATTGTTGTAGCTACAACACGGAGAACTGTTGTATTCAGTTAAAGATAGCAGAGTTAGAAGCTCAGCTTCAGACGCAAATGTCAGGCAGGGATTGTTAGTGTAGAAATGGGAAATACTGCGTCTGTGCCACCAGGAAGAAACAATAGTGTTGTTAGCCCCCGGGACAGATCCCGCAGTCTGGCAATAACTTTTTCTTGGTCACTGGGAAGAAATGGCGTCGACCAGTTTAATCTGGGTCGCTGCTAGAGCCGACTGAGATTTTAAACAGGATTTTCCCACTGGAGTTGGAGTCAAGGCCTGTGCTGTCTTCGGAGGGGAATGATCGGCAGGCATTTTCTACGGTGGCCCAGAAAAACTGAAAACTTTAGTCATCGGCAACTCCATTACCCGCAGTATTTGACTAAAGAATCAGCCAGAGATCGTACACTGTTTACCGGTAGAGCCACCGACGTAGCCGCAAATCTGGGGTTGGTGCTAGCGAAGTCTAAAACTGGCAAGTGTAGAGAGTACAGAGATACTGTTGTTCACGTTGGCACCAACAATGTTAGGATTAAACAGTCAGAGGTTTCGAAGCAGAACATAGCATCAGCATGTAAACTAGCTAGAAAGATGTGTCGGAATTGAGTAATTGTCTCTGGCCCCCTCCCAGCTAGGGCTAGTAACGAGCTCTACAGCAGACTTGTGCAACTCAATCGCTGGCTGAAAACGGAGTTCTGCCCGTCGCAGGCGGTAGAGTTTGTAGATAACTGGCTCTTTTTTGGGACTCACACAGAAATAGGGTCAGGCCTGATATGCTGAACAGCAACGGACTTCATTCTAACTGGAGTGGTGTTCTTTTATCTAGGAACATTGACAGGAGTCTCACTCCAATAACCTCACCATGAGATATGGTGCAAGACAGGCCACAGGCTTTAAGCCAGCCTGCTAGCATAGTGGAGTCTGTCAATAGCATAGCCTGAGTAGTTAGTACAGTTTTGGCTATTGTGACTTGTGACTCATTCCAGGTTGAGAAAACGTAAACAAGGAAGCGCTAACAATAGCAACATTATTAAGATAAAACCTTCCTCCACCTTGGTCACAGATAAAAATTACTGTTTTACCTCGCATCTCAAAATGGAACCCATAAATGTTAGATCCCTTGCTCCACAGGCAATTGCAGTAAATGAATTAATCTCTGATCATAAACTACATGCTATTGGCTTGTGTGAAACATGGCTAAATCCTGATGAATTTACTGCCCTAAATGAGGCCTCTCCTCCTGGCTATACTAGTGATAATATACACCGTGCATCATGAAAAGGATAGTAAATATCCATATTGGGCTACGTGGGAATGTTCTAGCCTGGTTTAATTTGTATTTATCTGAAAGATATCAGTTAGTATGTGTGGATGGTATATCCTCTGACAAATCAAATGTATGTTTTGGTGTTCCTCAAGGCTCGGTTTTGGGCATTTATTGTTCTAACTATATTTGCTGCCTCTTGGTAATGTAATCTAGAATCACAATGTCAATTTTCACTGCTATGCTGATAACACGCAGTTATATATTTTGACAAAGCATGGAGAAGCCGCAAAATGTGCTAATATGGAAGCATGTGTTTCAGATATTTGAAAGTGGATGACAGAGAACTTGCTTTTAAACTCAAGAAAAACAGGAATACTCGTTTTAGGCCCAAAGAAACAAAGAGTTTTGTTGCCAGATATCACTGTGAACCTCGACGGCTGCATGGTCATATCCCAAAAACTGTAAGAAATCCCGGCATTACCCTTGACCCTGACCTCTCCTTTGATGAACATATAAAATATATATCAAGAGTTGCTTATTTTCATCTTTGAAACATTGCAAAAATCAGATACTTTCTATCAAAAACTGATGCAGAAAAATGAATCCATGCTTTTGTTACTTCAAGATTAGTTTACTGCAATGCTCTTTTTTCCGGTTACTCTGATACATCAATAAATAAACTTCAATTAGTGCTGCACACGGCTGCTAGAATCCTAACTAGAACAAAAAAATTGGAACACATTTCTCCAGTACTAGCCTCTATGCTGGCTGCCTGTTAGGATTAGGGATGATTTTAAGGTTTTATTGTTAACCTATAAATCAATACATGGACTTGCTCCTACTTATCTCAATGAAATGATCCAGCCATACATACCTGCACGTAACCTTGGATCGCAAGATGCAGGCCTTTTAATTGTACCTAAAATTTCTAAACAAACAGCTGGAGACAGGGCCTTCTCTCATAGAGCTCCACTACTTTGGATTGATTTGCCAATTAAAGTAAGGAAGTGCAAACCTTCAAGCATCTACTAAAGACTCATCTCTTCAACCTGGTATATAAGTGTAATCTGGCCCAGGGGCGTGAAGGTGACCAGAAAGGCCTGATACTGTCCACCCTTGCTGTCTTGCCAGATGGGCTCTCATCGCCACTGGGATTCCCTCCCTCCAATGCCATTCGTGGGCGTAGTCACTGGCTTGTTGTTGTCTCTCTGTTGCACACTTGTGCAATTGGGCTAGCAATACTCTGCCCTCATTCAGGATTATTGCTGTTGGTGGGTGTCCCTTTGGTTGATGCTTGGCAATGTGGGTGGATTGATTTCCTGCCTGTTGGGCTCTGTCCGGGGCCAACCCCGGATAGGGCCACAGTGTCACTGGACCCACCTGTCTCAGCCCCAAGGTCTTACGCTGCAATATTATTGTGCTGAGGGAGTAGGGTCAAAATATCCCGTCTTCTGTTTTAACCTTGGGAGGACATGAGGTCTTAGCCCACACCTGCGGAGTACCAGGGTTGACTCGTTGCGGTCCCTGTCCAAAGTCCTCCTGGTTGTGTTGCAGATCAAAATGATACCTAACGATTTCAGGTGCCACTCTGCGGACCCCCCCGTCACCCCCTCCTTGTCCATCTGGTCATGCTTCCAATCTGAACTAGGTTTAAATAGACTCTGTGCTCGGCCCACACGCATTGAATCATTATAAAAATTTGAACACTTAATATGTTCGCCTGGCTCAGCCATAAGAGGACTGATCACCCCTCTGAGCCTGGTTCCTCTCTAGGTTTCTTCCTTAATTTCTGCCTTCTTAGGGAGTCTTTCCTAGCCACTGAAGTTCAACACAACAGTTGTTTCCTCTTTCAGGTTTAAGGCTGGGTGTTTTGTGAAAGCACTTTGTCACAACTGTGTATGTAAAAAGGGCTTTATAAAATACATTTGATTGAATTTGATTGATTGATTAACCACAAAAAAATTTCAGCTGTTCTAGTAGGATTTTCCTGACATTTTCTTAGTTGCTCTCAGATTTCAGAGCCAAAGCCATGGTCCGCAGAGAGCTTCCAAAGCATCAGAGGGATCTCATTGTTGAAAGATATCAGTCAGGAGAAGGGTACAAAATAATTTCCAAAGCATTAAATATACCATGGAACTTAGTGAAGACAGTCATCATTAAGTGGAGAAAATATGGCACAACAGAAACATTACCAAGAACTGGACATCCCTCCAAAATGTATGAAAAGACGAGAAGAAACCTGGTCAGGGAGGATTCCAAGAGGCCAACAGCAACAATAATAGGGGCTGCAGGAATTGCTGGCAAGTACTGGCTGTGTGCTACACGTGACAACAATCTCCCATATTCTTCATATGAATGTGCTACGGGATAGGTTGGAAAGACTGAAACATTTTCTTACAAAGAAAACATCCAAGTCTGGCTGAAGTTTGCAAAAATGAACATCAAGTCTCCCAAAAGCACATGGGAAAATGTGTTATGGTCAGATTTTTTTGCCATAATTCCAAAAGGTATGTTTGGTGCAAAAACAACACTGCACATCTACCAAAGAACACCATGCCCACAGTGAACCGTTGTGGTGGCAGCATCATGCTTTGATCTCATTACAAGATCCACAAAAACGTAAGGCCTCTAAAGGAGGCGTTCTGTGTTTAGCTGTAAAAGAGATTTTAATCTCAGTTTGTGTTCCTTGAAACAAAGGTATAATAATTTTCACAGAATTAAAGATAAAATACATTTTGATACCTAAAATTTGAATAAAGTAAAATGTATTCGACATATTCATACATTCTACATTCATTTTGCATTGCAATTATAGGATTGTAACGGTAGTTTATATTTATTTAAAACAACATGGCGGTGGCAGCATCATGCTTTGGGGCTGTTTTTCTTCAGCTGGAATTGGGGCCGTAGTTAGTGTGGAGGGAATTATGAACAGTTCCAAATGCCAGCCATTTTTGGCACAAAACCTTCAGGTGTTATAAAGCTGAAGATACAGAGGAAGTTCCCCTTTCAGCATGATAACGACCTAAAGCACTCATCCAAATCTACAAAAGCATGGCTTCACTAGAAGGAGATTAAAGTTTTGGAGTGGCCCAGCCATAGCGCAGACCTGAATCCAATTAAATATTCTGTGGGGTGAACTGAAGAGATATCGGACAGCTATAGAGTGCTTTAAAAAAAAAAATCAAATATTGCCATGTCATGATGTGCCATGATAACAGACTACTACCCAAAAAGGTGCTTTTCAACAAAGTATTTGTTTAAGGGTGTGCACACATATGCAACCAGGTTATTATGAGTTTTATTTTAAATGTTTTCCCTCAGTTTGTTTTTCAATTGAATTGTTCACGTTATAGGTCACATTAAAGGTGGAAAAGGTTCTGACATGATTTACCTTTTGTAAAAAAAAAAAAAATCACAAACACCGGGCATTTTAACTGGGGTGTGTTGACTTTTTATGTCCATTGTACGTTATAGTAAGTCTGATATAAAACAGTTTACTGTAATATTGCCACTGTTTCTGGCATGGAAATGTTTATCTTCAGTCTCGCTAGCAATTGCAAGTCTTATGAATTGTAATTCTATTACTGCCTAATAACCTGTTAAAATGTTAGTCAGTTATGAGAATCATTAGTCAGTTTAACACAATGCTCAACGGTGTTTGGCAATTGCTGAAACGTGTAATGCCGTGGCAGTGGTTAAAGACAGTGCCTTTCACATGGAACACCTAAGTTCAAATCTATTAACATTTATGCATTTAATTTGTGGGCCACAACAAAACTACATTATACAGTATTGTGACTATTTATTGTACATTCCACAATTCTCTCATCTTATCACTTGATGAAAAAGTTAGTTACCGTCACTTTTATCGATTGTTATTGTATCAATGTCATTCAAGAATGAAAGAAAAGTATATTGTTATGCCATGAAAGAAACTATTCCAGTAAGTAGTTACTGGTAAATAATATTACTGGCTAATATGCTGTTAAAATAGTCAGTGGCAAACAGCATATAGTTCTTAGACGCTCTTTGTGGTGGAGGTATACTTAGTAAGAAACGTTGGTCTGTTTAACCGTATCAATATCATTCACTGATGGCTAATTAGCTGTTGAAATGGCCAGTGGCAAAAGAGGATTTGTTCAGGGAAGACACAAGGCTATACTGACACTCGGTAAATGTACAGCCTTATGGTGTAGTGGTTAACGACACAGCCTTCCACGTGTTAGAAGTCAGCCTAGTCGTATAGTGGTGTAATAATTATTGGCGTACTCTGTTGTCAAGGGAGAGAGTAGATCATATGTTTATTACAGCATTAGATAGGTTAATGAGGTTACGGACCTGGTTTTCCTTACACAACCTGGTCTTCCTTATACCACCGGCAATCTCTTCTCTTCTTACAGTAATGTTGTTACAAGCTTTAATATACATTGAGAAGTGTGTTTACCTAGCAAAGCCAAGACAGTAACCCCCATACCGAATGGTCAATGTAAACATTCCTGTGGTTACCAGAGCGCAACCTACAGGGAGAATCTAAACAGAGAGTTTTCTGTTAATCTCATTATCTAAGCACATTCACTTCCAATGAAACGTACATTCATATTGTAGTTGTTAATGCTCAGATCCCACACACGTGAGGCTCCACCATGCTTCACGATGGGGATCAAATTCTGTTCACTATAGAGCTTGTTGACCCCTCTCCAAAATAGTTCTTATGGTTGTGACCATAAAACCTTATTTTGGTCTGGCTTTTTTCTGGCATTGGTGCAGTAAAGGCTTCTTTCTGGCAATTTAACCATGCAGCTCATTTTTCTTCAAGTATCATCATAACGTGCTTCTTGAAACAACCACACCATCTTTTTCCAGAGCAGCCTGTATTTCTCCTGAGGTTGCCTGTGGGTTTTTCTTTGCATCCTGAACAATTCTTCTTGTAGATTTAACTGTTATCTTTCTTGGTCAACCTGACCGTAGCCTAGAATCATGTGATCCCCAAATTATCCACTACTTAAAAGTGATTGAACAGTACTGACAGGCATTTGCAAGGCTTTGGATATCTTTTAATGTCCTTTTCCATCTTTCTAAAGTTCCATTAACTTGTTACTCAGCGCTTTCATGCTACCCATGGCTCAGTATCTAGACTGCTCAGTGCATCCACATGAGAGACACAAATCTCATTTACTATGTATACACAGATGCTAATTGCAATTTAAAAAGGCACAGGTGTGGGAAATTCACCTTTAATTGCCATTTCACCTGTGTGTACCCTTCCCGCAGAGCTCAACCCCTCTGCTGCACCCCTGTGCTAGACATCCATACTGATTGAAACTGACATACTCACAGAGATATTTCCAACATCGACGTAAAACTCCCTTATTCAGATAGGAAACATATGATTTTCAAATCTAAATTCTGCCCAGGGCGCTGGCTGCGGCTCCTGGGCAGCGGGGAGCGCTGGCTGCGGCTCCTGGGCAGCCGGGGAGCGCTGACTGCGGCTCCTGGGCAGCCGGGGAGCGCTGGCTGCGGCTCCTGGGCAGCCGGGGAGCGCTGGCTGCGGCTCCTGGGCAGCCGGGGAGCGCTGGCTGCGGCTCCTGGGCAGCCGGGGAGCGCTGGCTGCGGCTCCTGGGCAGCCGGGGAGCGCTGGCTGCGGCTCCTGGGCAGCCGGGGAGCGC
>JACXGJ010007214.1:0-31131 GCA_016801105.1 Esox niger | reverse complement strand
CCATGCCCAATGTGGTCTACATGGGAGGGTTCCAGTGCAAGCCGGCGCAGCCGTTGCCTACAGAGCTGGAGGAGTTTGTCCAGAGTGCCGGGGAGCATGGGGTGGTGGTCATGTCTTTAGGGACTCTTGTCAATGCCCTTCCCACTGATATCGCTGATCAAATCGCCAGTGTGTTCGCCAAGCTGCCTCAGAAGGTACCCTGCCTCTTTAGTCTTTACATGTAAAGTTCGATTTTATATATGTGTAAATTATATGTCTGCTTTTCTTCTTCTGAGGTGATCTGGAGGCATGTGGGTGAGCGGCCCTCCACTCTGGGCAACAACACCCTGTTAGTAAACTGGATGCCCCAAAAGGATCTCCTGGGTCACCCTCAGACCAGAGCCTTTGTGGCCCATGGGGGAACCAATGGAGTCCAGGAAGCCCTCTACCATGGCACCCCGGTGCTAGGAATCCCCCTGTTCTACGACCAGTATGATAACCTTCTCCGACTACAGGAGAGAGGCGCCGCAAAGATCCTTGAGCTGGCCAACATAAATGGACCCAGCTTCCAGCAGGCTCTAAACCAGGTGCTCACCCAGACCTCCTACAGGGAGAACATGCAGAGGCTGTCTGATCTGCACAGGGACCAACCCATCAAACCAATGGAGAATGCTCTCTTCTGGTTGGAGTATGTGATGCGCCACAAGGGGGCGTCTCATCTTCGTACTTCAGCCTACAGGTTGCCTTGGTATTCGTATCACTCTTTGGATGTGCTGCTTTTACTGCTGGTTGCTGGCGGATTAGTCCTCCTCTGTACTGGGTTCCTGGCCAGGTTATTTTGGAGAACCTGTCGGAAAAACAAGAACAAAGTCAAAATACACTGACAAACTTTGTTGTTGTTCTACTGTACTGTAAATCTATACGCATACAGTTGTTAGTTTAGACCATGAAACAAATTTTCCAATACTGCATTTGTAGAGTTCTGTAATAGAATTTATTGAATGCATTCAATGATTATACATGTACTGTTTTTTTTACTGCTTTTACAGTATGACAAGTTAGCATGAATGTGCTTCTTTCACTTCTGGTTTGTTTCGGGGTGTTTCTCCCTTCAGTCTCCTCTTAAGGAGGTTAAATGCATTCTCTACTGGGATCATGTGATTGACTTGGCCAGTCTAAAACATTCCACTTTTTCCCCCTGATGAAGTCTTTTGTTTTGTTGGCAGTGTGCTTTGGGTCATTGTCCTGCTGCACGATTAACTTCCTCCCGATTAGTTTTAATGCATTTCTCCGCAGGTTGGCCGACAAAATGTTTCTGTGCACTTCTGAATTCATTCTGCTGCTACCATCATCAGTTGCATCATCAAAAAATATTAATGAGCCTGTTCCAGAAGCAGCCATGCACGCCCAAGCCATGACATCACCACCCCATGCTTCACAGATGAGCTTGTTTGGTTCGGATCATAAGCAGTTCCTTTCTTTTTCCACACTTTGGCCTTTCACCCCCCACAGTGCAGGGGTGATACCTTCACCCCTGCACTGTGGAGGTCGTTTGTGATATCACTTTCTGATTTTTTGAGGGTTTTCTCACAATATTTCTGTCATCACTACTGTTGTTTTCCTTAGCCAACCTGTTCGACATCTGTTGCTCAGTACACCAGTAGTTTCTTTCTTTTTCAGGACATTCCAAATTGTTGTGCTTGCTCTGCCCAATGTTTGTCCAATGGCTCTGGTCGATTTTCCTTATTTTCTCAGCGTGAAAATAGCTTGGTTTTCTCCCATAGACAGCTCTCTGGTCGTCATGTTGGTTTATCCTCTTTAACAAGAAATGCAGCCTTTATATGTTGAAGGATGGAAACTTAGACTAGTCATCGAGAGCTATTTAATGTTTGAACAATCAACCTTAAAGGCAACACCTGGGCAGCAAGAAACAGCTGAAAGTCACATGTTCCAACAGTTTTGCTCACTTGAAAAATGGGTGGGTTCAAACAAAGGGTGGCATGTCCTGAGTTGTTTAACACAACTAGCAGGAAATGAAAGCTGAAAATTCTGAACTCTTGTCATACTCATCTTTTGGTCTTTAACCCAAATGTCTTCAGTGAACAACAAAAACAAAGGAATTTGCCTCGCCGTTCCAATACTTTTGGAGGGGCCTGTAATTGATTAAATCGTTTTTGCCATTAATACACATATAGTACCCCATAACGACAAAGCACATATACTTTAAATTTTTGTTTTGTTAAGGGTTTTTGTGTGTGGACTGATAGCAAAAATATTGTAATTAATTACGAATTCAGTCGACAAAACACTATGGAAAAAGTGGAAAGATCTTGATTGTATACAGTGGGCAGAACAAGTATTTGATACACTGCTGATTTTGGAAGTTTTCCTACTTACAAAGCATCTAGAGGTCTGTAATTTTTACCATAGGTAAACTTCAAGTGTGAGTGACGGAATCTAAAACAAATACAGAAAATCACATTGTAAGATTTTAAATGATAAATTTGCATTTTATTGCATGACATATGCATTTGATCACCTACCAACCAGTAAGAATACCGGCACTCACAGACCTGTTAGGTTTTCCTTAAGAAGCCCTCCTGTTCTCCACTCATTACCTGTATTAACTGTTACTTTTTGAACTTGTTACCTGTATAAGACACTTGTCCACACACTCAATCAAACAGACTCCAACCTCTCCATAATAGCCAAGACCAGCGAGCTGTGTAAGGACATCAGGGATACAATTGTAGACCTGCACAAGACTGGGATGGGCTACAGGACATTTGGCAAGCAGCTTGGTGAGAAGGCAACAACTGTTGGCCCAATTATTAGAAAATGGAAGAAGTTCAAGGTGATGGTCAATCTCCCTCGGTCTGGGGCTCCATGCAAGATCTCACCTCATGGGGCATCAATGATCATGAGGAAAGTCAGGGATCAACCCAGAACTATACAGCAGGACCTGGTCAATGACCTGAAGAGAGCTGGTACCACAGTCTCAAAGAAAACCATTAGTAACACACTACGCCATCATAGATTAAAATACTGCACTGCAGGCAAGGTCCCCCTGCTCAAGCCAGGGCATGTCCAGGCCAGTCTGAAGTTTGCCAATGACCATCTGGATGATCCAGAGGAGGAATGGGAGAAGGTCATGTGGTCTGATCAGACAAAACTATAGCTTTTTGGTCTAAACTCCACTTGCCATA
This sequence comes from Esox niger, assembly GCA_016801105.1. Lineage (NCBI taxonomy): Eukaryota > Metazoa > Chordata > Actinopteri > Esociformes > Esocidae > Esox > Esox niger. Next base: position 27,946 of record JACXGJ010007214.1, on the reverse strand, counting down.
TTTGGAGGAAGAAGGAGTACAACCCCAAGAACTCCATTACAACCGTGAAGCATGGAGGTGGAAAGATCATTCTTTGGGGATGCTTTTCTGCAAAGGGGACAGGATGACTGCACCGTATTGAGAGGAGGATGGATGGGGCCATGTATCGCGAGATCTTGGCCAACAACCCCCTTCTGTAAGTAGGAGCATTGAAGATGGATCGTGCCTGGCCATTCCAGCATGACAATGACCAGAAACACACAGCCAGGGCAACTAAGGAGTGGCTCCGTAAGAAGCATCTCAAGGTCCTGGAGTGGCTTAGCCAGTCTCCAGACCTGAACCCAATAGAAAATCTTTGGAGGGAGCTGAATGTCCATGTTGCCCAGCGACAGCCCCGAAAACCTGAAGGATCTGGAGAAGGTCTGTATGGAGGATGGGGGACAAAATCTCTGCTGCAGTGTGTGCAAACCTGGTCAAGAACTACAGGACACGTATGATCTCTGTACTTGCAAACAAAGGTTTCTGTACCAAATATTAAATGATGCTTTTCTGATGTATCAAATACTTATGTCATGCAAAGAAATGCAAATTAATTATTTAAAAATCATACAATGTGATTTTCTGAATTTTTGTTTTAGATTCCGTCTCTCACAGTTGAAGTGCACCTATGATAAAAGGCCTCTACATGCTTTGTAAGTAGGAAAACCTGCAAAGTCAGCAGTGTATCAAATACTTGTTCTCCCCACTGTACACAGCTCCAGAAAAACATAGGAGATGACTGCACCCTTTCCTTTTCAAAGAAGTTGAAAAGCAATGCTTTGAGTGAGCAACAGAAACATTCATTTTAATCCTTCTGTTCCTGACTCATAATTTTCCTTTTCAACTTTTTTTGGAAAGGAAAGATAAAGGTACAGAGGTCTCTTAATTCTTTCTAGAACTGTATATATACTTTCAACAAAAAACATCTCCAACAACACAGATACAGTTTACCAGATTCAGTGTTTTATAGTAAATGTGTTTTACACATTACTGGAATGAATCAGTTATTCTAATTTTCATTCAACAGGGATGTGCTAACTGCAAAGGAAAATGCATTTGGCCTTCTTCCACTTTAAATATGCTTGTCTATATCCCTCTGGCCTTGATGGAAAATATTTCAAGCTCATTTTAATATATATTTCGTAACTGTAGTTTCTTGTTAATACTAGCTAGCCTTGGTAACTTAGAAGATGCCAGCACCGACCTATAGAAACATGCACATATCATCATTCTTTATCCATTGACATGTTAAGGGAAAAACACGTCAAATCAAACCAATAAGGCAATAAAAATCCAATTTCAGTTTCATATAGAATAGGATTAGTTTCATGCAAACGGCTGTTTATGTTTTGGTCCCAAATGGCACACTATTCCCTAGGATGTTATAAGCAATGTGTTTTGACAGGCCCAGGTGCAAGCTAGTGTGCTGTCAGAGGAATAACTATTTGATACGCAACCCAGATTTGAATGTGCTGCTGCTGGCTTGACGGCTCTTATTTGGCAACACTTAGTTATATTTGGCAAAGTTATTTGATAAATATTTTCGAATTTGTGCTGTTTCCATTTTTGTGCTTGTATTTGATTTCCTTGTGTTCCTTTGTGTTATGAAAGTAAATCACAGAAAGAACATTTGCACAAGGACAGATTTGTAGATGTAAACCCGATTTCTGTGTGATGACTTGCGAACAGAAAAAACATATATGTATTTGTAAACAGTCTGAGACGTGTTGATGATCAGAGCGTGTGTACAGATTCAATCACTGCTTGTAAATATTCAGTTACAAGTTTGCGAATGTTACTGCACGGTAAAATACATTGGCATTGTTAATGTTCACAACTGATCCGCTACGCGGCTGATTATGTCATGTTTACAAATCCTCAGTTACTCACTTTCAAATTGGTTTAACAACAATAAATCTATTCTACAAATGTTCATGTCAGGGACTAACCTTCATACATAGTGAGTCACGGATTCAGCTTGGTTTTCGTTAGTTGTACTGAGTGAGATTAGATTAATTCTTTTTGCCATTGAACAAGTACAAGTACAGTAAAATTAAAGACAGTTTGCATCTAACCAGAAGTGCAAATAGAAGAGGACATCAAATTTACTAATAATAATTATATGTATATTTCAAGTGGAATGTATCGGTGTTGTTGTGGGAATTTCTTAATTAATGTACATTGGATCACAGTGTGCAATGAAGGCACAAGTTTTACCTGGAGTGACATGATATAGAACTATTTCTAAGTATGCAGTTAATTTGTGTGTGTGTGTGGGTGTGTGTGTGTGGGTGTGTGTGTGTGTGTGTGTGATTAACACAATACTGTAATGCAAGTTAAATGCAGCTGCTGAGAAAAAAAATAAATTTATATTCATACTCTTCCCTTGGTGAATTAAATCCGATAATTTAGGTGTACATCTGGGACTGTTTTCCAGTCACCAGAGAACCTGCTTTGAAGAGCTACGCTTAGTTTTGTCTACTCGTTACTGTGGAACCTGTCACTACAGATCTACGGGAGGTACTGTTAAAACCCCAGACAATGTTCTGAGGTCAGAAATGGTTGGTTTGAGGTAACGGTTAACCTGGAAGCAGCCTGGTGGCCCTTTAGTGAAGGCCACTCCCAGACCGCTGAAAAGATGCAGAGGGTGCTCAAGTCCGGCTGGGGGTCTGCCTTCTCGCCCACTTGCCGCCATCCCCTTCTGCTGCCCAGATCGAGCGCCCTACAAATCCAGCCTCCTCGTGTCGATGCGGTCAGGAAGGAGAGTGTATGTTACAAGCACAGCCTTGTACAGAGTGATGCTTCTCGTACCATCCACTTTAAGAATGTGTACGCACTTGAAGTGGCTCCGGCATGCATGTATACACATGAATACACACGCATGCACACACACACACACGCACGCTCACTCACAATGACACGCATTCACATGTGTGGGGCAGCTCCAGCAGTCCTGTCTCCTTAATCAGCCTGTACAGCCCAAGGCTCCTGTGAGGGTGACATCACTCTTTCCACTGACACACAAATTACACCGCCCCCATTAGTCACTTATTCAACGTGGAGCTGTGGATCGGCTGACAGGCTGAGATGCTGAGAGAGATGCTTCTGCGGAACCCGATGAGGATCCGATTGAAAGAAAAGACAGACCTTTCTATTTAAACGCTCGGGACTTTAGTTTTCCGACACTTGTCAGTTTGAAGCCTGAATCATGGCGCAGAGACATTGAGATCTGACAGTGCAGCTCACCATCGCGACTTCCCCACTATTTCCACACCTGCATGGCTCTGGTATGTCGACCATTGATATGGACATGCTGACAGCTGGGCTGTGAATTCCTAAAGCCATGAATGATGCTCCGCGTATGTCAACCCACCGCGTGGAACCGCTGTGTGGAACCACCGTGCATATGCTTGTGTGGAACCGCTGTGTGGAACCATGTGTATGCCTGTTTGGAACCGTGGGGGCCTTCTAGGCCTTCAGAGGACCTTTCGACTTTAAAACGAAAAGGTGTCTCGCGCTACAGAAATGTCATGCTGTGGGGAATTGGCGTCGGAACGCAGATGACGTGACCCGTAGCGTGAGCCTTTGGCAGCCTGATTATGTCCGTGGTGAGGATTCATTCTCCCAGACATCATCTGTGACCGACTTCTGAAGCAAGGAGCCAAACCTGAACGCCATGAGACAGCAGTGTGACTGATGTTGTTTTTCAATATGTTCTAACAGAATGGAAAGTGTGCCAATTGCACACACAGTACAGGATGTTTTGTACTGTGCAATAGTCTTAGGCAAGATGCCTAAAACTATTGCCCAGTAGTGTTGGTCTGTTCTGTTTTATCTCTCCAGATATTACACTGGACATGCTTTTTCAGGTGAGGGAGAAACGGTGTTCATTTATCTTTGCAGAGTTGAAGAGACAATCACTCACTGTGATGAGCAACCTGCCATGGTAATAATCGGCCCCCAGGGAGCCAGTTGAAGCAAGCTGGCAAGGAAGCATGCTGATGTCCATACTTGATGGGCGATTCATGACCCAGAAGGGAAAATGTACTGTATATATACCCAGACATTTACTGAGTGTGTCAATTTGGATAGTTATATTTGCTAAAATCTTTCTGTTGTTTTATTGGAGAAGAACAGTATCTGTGTTAGTCGCTTTGCTGTGTTGCTACTGTAAACCTGCTGTTGTTTTGGGGGCATTATTTTTTCTGCCATGTAGAATAAAGTGAAAATTCCTGTGAGCTGGTACCCTTCTCTATACGCTACCCTTCTCTTCTGGGATGGAATGCAAGTACTTTGGCATAAAGCATCTATGGACAAGATGCTAACAAGTTGATATTTTACAGAGTACAACATCTTTAAACTTCTCACTACCTACCAATTCATTTTCACATATGGGGGAACTATTACTTAAATGCCTATAAATCAGGTATTTGTTCACAATCCGAACAGCAAAAAATACATGTGAAGCCCGCTTTATTTTAGGGAGTTGACATAGAATACGAATGTACTTTTTTACAGGCAGTGGGTTTTTATGCATTTTAGGGTCTATCTAAATCTTGTCCTCCTGACATGAAATCTATAGTGTTTTCATCACTTGCAAATGTTACGATTCACTGTGAATATTCTCCTCAGTTATTTATTCAGGAGTTTACATACCCCTGAATGCCTGCATGATCACATTGAAATGCCAGCATAATTTATAAGCAACAGCCTCTCGTCCTGTCTGGAAACCCCAACCAGCTTTGCTGCAGACTCAAAAAGGCCCCTCAAACAACACATGACCATCTTTTACAACAAATATATATTTTTGTTCTACAGAAGGGTTTAATGCTGGGATAATATTTTCTGTGGCAAACGGTTTTATATGTGACAATTTGAATGCAGCTCTTATATAATTTTTTGCACCCTGTTTTTGGAACATAACACGTTACACATTTGAAATTCCCTTAACAAAAAAATATTTCCCCCAGACCCTCTCCTGCCATGCATCATCTCATTTAGTTTTCATTTCCCCCAACCAGCAGGCCTTGATCCCCTGACGGCAGTGCCTAGAGCATGAAACCCGTCTTCAGGCTCTCTCCTTTGTGCCTGCCAAGGAAAAGTATGTTTACTTAGGAACAGTAATTATGTTATATTGAAAACAATGGTGTCGCAGGGGTTTCTCGGATTTATTTGGCAACTTTAAACATTTGCATTTAAAATTTAGTGATATTTATTCCTGGTAGGTCGGGACATGTGGCAGCATTTCTCTAACATCTTATGTTAGTCGTTTTTGTGACAGAAATTGTCATTTTTCAACGTTAAATACAGAAAATGAATCATGCTGTTGACAGAACTGCATTGTCTGTGATTTGAACTCGACGTAATGAAGACCACAATGCAGGCTTTGAGGTCCAAGATTTAATGAAAAAATCGAAATAATCTTTTGATACATTCACACATACCAGGCATATTACATGGTGTAATAGTTCTGTGTAGAAAACATCATCATCTTCAGCCGCTTATCCATTGTCGGGTCGCGGGGGAAGCAGCAGTAAAAATCCTATTGGGACAAAATACACCAACTGTTTTCATCGTTGACACAGTTATATACAATGTGTGGTAGTTGTTTAGGGCACACAAGCCACGTACCAGGTCACACAAGCCACGTACCAGGGAACACAAGCCACGTACCAGGGCACACAAGCCACATACCAGGGCATACAGACCATTGAGTGAAATAAGAGGATTTGGAGCGTACATAATCTGTCACACAAAAGTAAACTGCGAAGTATCCTTGACGAGCACAATCACATACGCTAATAAGTACGACAAAAATCAACAAATACAATGACAAAGTAGAGCGAAGTAAATTTTGTTCTTAATCATTCACTGCAAACGCTGCCATGTTGAGTGATGTTTAACCTAACGTTACTTCTCTGTGCTCTTATAAAGCGTTCCGGTATATTCACGCACCCAGAAGTTGGAAATTTCCCACTTCTCAGTTACTCATGAACACACCTTCCAAAACGGAGGGGTTTGATACAATCAAGCACTAAATGTCAGCTATCGATCAAGTAACTAACTTCTTGTGGTTATTCTCAGATGTGCTCTTGCTAGTGGCTTTGAATCAGCAGATAGAGATATTGATTGATTGGTTGTCCATGGTGAAATCATCAGATAGTGACATTGATTGGTTGTCCATGGTGAAATCATCAGATAGTGACATTGATTGGTTGTCCATGGTGAGATCATCAGATAGTGACATTGACTGGTTGTCCATGGTGAAATCATCAGATAGTGACATTGATTGGTTGTCCATGGTGAAATCATCAGATAGTGACACTGATTGGTTGTCCATGGTGAGATCATCAGATAGTGACATTGATTGGTTGTCCATGTTGAAATGATCAGATAGTGACTTTGATTGGTTGTCCATGGTGAAATCGTCATTCTGAGCGAATGACGATGTACGTTTAAGTGTGGTTTAAGGCACTGCAGTATTTTGACAGAAACTGGGGCACAAAGGCCATGGTGGTTGTAGGGTGTACATACATTTGAGGCAACCCAGCCAGAGCGAGGGGCAACGATGGCCATGGCCGTCGTGGTGTTCAGGAAATCCCTACTCTGGTGAAAACCATATCACAATATTGGGATAATAGTATTTAGTTAATACTATATTTCAATTCACATGGTATGTACACATATGTACAATGAGATTAACAAGTTTTCCATGCAGAGCAGCTGTTTATTTAGAATTCCTACTGTTTTTAAACTGTTTTATCTCAAAGGTTTGATTTATCTCACATGGTGAGTGCAACGTCTACCTGACTGATCTACAAATACTGACAAGCATTTATTTCTATTGCAATGTGACTCAAATGACAGCCTGGATCCTCTCAATCTCAGCCACTGAATCAGCTGTGGGTGGGAAGGGGGACGTCCGGACAAGTGTGTGTTGTGGGAGCGCTGAAGGCTGTGGTGGCAGTGAAAACACTGTAGGGTTAGGCAAAGAGGAGAGCCGCACTTTAATATTTCAGCGGTTGGAACGTGCACCCTTCAAAACAAGTGATTTGTCATTGTAAATTTGCAATGTGCTTCTGTCAAGTACTTTGCTAGACCTGGCTTACATGAATAACTCCCACATTTCAAGAATTAGATTAATTAAATACCAGGACTAAATACACCATACTTCCTCTTTCACCCTCATTAATCTTTATTTGTGGTTGAGAACATGCGGTTTCTTCTAATGTGGAAATAGTTCAAATGTGTATTCATTCGACTAGCTTGTTGTGTATTGCCTGTTGACTGCTAAGAAAAACGATCCTGGTACTCTTGCTTCCAATCGAACCGCCTAACGTGTGAACAGGCTGGCTTTTCTACAGGAAACATCTGTGTCTTGGGATTTATAACTGCCAGTTTGTTCTGATGTCTTCTTCTGAGGCTGGCTCCAAGTGCTAGCTGGAAAGAAAGCCTGGGTTTGAAACGTCCGAGGTGAAGTGTGCTTTTGACTTCAGAGGCATTCTCGATCAATTAGATTTTAGCTTGATGAGATTGCCAGCTCACGAAACATTGCTGATGGTTAGTCTAACTTTTAAGATTTCCCACACTGATTGGGTTGAAATTTTAAACCAGAACTGGAATCAGGTAAGCCTAGTTCAGCCTGCCAACGAGTAGTGATGAATAGTTTTACCCTTGCTGGACTTGAACTTGGGTCTCCCACTTAAGAGGCTGTCTTTGACCACTACACCAGAACGCTACATGCATGGTGAGTGTTGGTATAGCGTCCCGACATTGTCACTAGACACCGTTTTAGTCATTATGTTAAACTGACTAATGTTTCTTATTAAGTTGACCTTAACCACAAATATGCATCTGTGAACTGTATGGCGTTTTACCAGCATATTAGCCAGTAATAAGCATACTAGTATCTACTAACTTACTACTTGTAATAGTCATAAGAATTTAGCAATTTCTAGCGAGACTGAAGATGAACTTTACACTGCCAAAGCTATTTCATTTATTGGCACAATAACGTTGGTTTTTCTTTCATTTGTGAATCCCATTAATACAATAACTATCAATATGTTCGTGACAATAATTGAAAAACTTGTCAAGTGAAAAAACAAGTGTATCATGGAAACCCTTACTCTTTTGTGATCTAGCCATTATTACCCCAATGTGTACCTCGAAATTACCCCAGACATAACCGTAAACAGTTTAGGATTAGGCTTACTATAACAAATATAAACAGAAACAATTTTAGTTCAGGCTAACAATAACGTAGCTACTGAAGGTGGTAGCCAGCAAAGTTTTTGTCTATCCTGATTTTAAAATGATAATAATTAACACTGGCTACGCTACGTGTGAATCAACCAGCAACTCTGAAGGTGTTGTGACTCAAATGGATGACCTTTTCAAACACTGGTGTCTCCGAGTCACCTGTCTACTTTTGCATGCACTTTAAATAAACAGTATGGATTTGTTTTAATATGCTGAGGGGGGCTGAGATGGGATAGAGCCTGGACTGACAAACTAGGTAAAAAGGTCAATTATTTAGAGATTGCCAGCAAATCAAAACAAGGTCCAAAATCTGTTTAAGTGTGTGAAACACAAATGAATTAGACTTTGTGTTAGATTTCATTTTGAGAGGGTGGAGACCAGATACTGTATTAGTATTAGTACTTTCTAAGTGATTATATACAGAGGCGTTTCTAGGCAATGGCAACCCAGGTGGTCTCCAAGGGTAGCACCAGCACGGGTTGTGCCGATTGTGCGCCCCAGCCGTTCTTAAAATATATGATAAAAAATATAATAGAAATAATATATTTATATATATATATATATATATATATATATATATATATATATATATATATATATTTGGGGGAAATCAATCCATATGTAGTTTTATAACAATCAACCAGTAGCAGGTTTTTACTAAATCCATATGTAGTTTTACAAATATAAAACAAATTATACATTAAGTCAAGACTAATATATTTGATATGAGTGAGATTATATTAACCTTTTGAGAGATGGTGAGGCAGGGCGGGGCCAGCTGGGGACGATGGGTAATAGCGCCAATTGACGTTCATACAGTCTGTAGACATTTTGACTGCTGTTTCAGTATAAAAAGATCAAAGCCATCAGGGGCACATTATAGAAGGAAGAGGAAAGATGAGGTAGAAAAGAGAAAAAAGTATAGTGGGATGTTTTTATGGACATTTTTTAAAGCATCTGTCTCTGGTTTTAGCTATTTGAAATGTAGTGCACTAAGCTAGCTAACGTTGATGAGCATCAACATAGACATGTCCAGGAAGATACCCTATGACGATATCATTGATAGTTTTGCAGCAAAAAAATCGAGGCGTGTGCAGTTTTAAGACAGAATCTGCCCTTCATCTGCTGTAATACCCAAATTATGCACCTGTCCTTACATTTTTGATAGCACATTAGCAATATATTGTTTTTATTTTGTGTTTATTTATTTCTATTTTTTCTAACAGCACACTATGTTGATTCTCCTTTATTGTTTAAATATTTTGTACACCTGCTATCGCACTTATTTTTTGGGTGGGTAACATTTAGAGAGCTTGCCTAGGGCGCCAGATTGCCCAGAAACGCCTCTGATTGCATACATTCTTAATTTCAGACTGGTCCCCCTGTGGATATTTAGCCCATGTCCCTTACATTCTAAATGCCTTGATCAATCAACTGAGCCAAACAGAATAAAGATTAGACAAAGACAACCCCTAGATACTAGATAGGCCACATCAACCAAATGACCTGAACTAAATCACATCAGTCGAATCCCTGGAATCAAACCACCTGAACCAAATAATCTTAACTTATTCACTTGAATCAGATGACCTTAACCAAATCACCTGAACTAAGCAACCTGAACCAAACCACCAGACACAAATCAAATGTAATAAAATAATCTGAATCAAATCACCAGAATCAAGTCACCTGAAGCACATCACCTCAATCCAATCATCCCAACTAAAACCACGAAGACAAATACAAAACAGTGAAAATACACATTTCCCAAAGATGTTGACGGAGAGACATAAAAACACACACAAACAGTATTTATCATTTTTTTCTTCATATCGGCTCATCACATTATATTGCTTCTTTCTCCGGTTTGGCTTTTACTTGCCTTCTCCTTGCCAAAGCTGTCCTCCTCGTGTTCATCATGATAATTGTCAACTTATTCCACTCCACTTGCTGTGATTTATAAAATGTTTTCCAACATCTGCAAATCGTTTGCAACCGTCTAGTTGTTGGGCAGGCAGGGTAGCCTAGTGGTTTGAGCATTTGACCAGTTATGGAAAGTTAGATTTAATACTGAGCTGATGAGGTGAAAGACTTATCACCCCACTTGCTTCCAGGTCATTGTTGAAAATACAACATGCAGTATATACTGAATATTCTACAACCCTGTTTCCAAAAAATTGTAAAATGAAAGAAAAACAGAATGCAATTAAGTGCATATCATTTATCCCTTTATTTAATTGAAAATAGTACAAGGACAGCATATCGAATGTTGAAACTGAGGCGTTTTATTGTTTTTGGAAAAGTACATGCACATTTTATATTTCATGCCAGCAATCTGTTTCAAATGTTGGGACAGGGGCATGTTTACAACTGTGTTGCATTACCTCTTTTAACAATAATCTGTAAGCATTTGGGAACTCAGGAGACCACTTGATCTAGTTTTTAAAGTGAAATGTTTTCCCCCCAAAAGGCTAGGGCCAGCACTGCGGCCATCCAATATTGGTTTTTGACCTTGACCTATGAATACAGAGATTTCTCTGGATTCCCTGAATCTATTAATGATATTATGGACAGTAGATGATGATCCCCAAACTCTTTCAGATTTTAAGTTGAGACATAATTCTTAAATGTTTGCCCTATTTGCCTGCACTCTTTCACTGAGTGGTGAACCCCTCTCTGCGATGCTCTTTTTATACCCAATCATGTTACTGACTGCTTGCTAATTAACTAAATTAAAAGGTTTTTTTTGTACTATGCAGCATTTCCAGTCTTTTGTTGCCCCTGTCCCAGGTTTTTTGAAACATTTAACTGGCTTCAAATTCAAAGTAGGCATCAATAACATTTCTTAGTTTCAACATTTCATACATAGACTTCGTGCTATTTTCTATTGAATATAGAGTTTACAGGATTTGCACAGTAAGCACTGCTTTTTTTACACAGCTTCCCAACTTTTCTGTTGAACATAGGGTTTGAATGATTTGCACATGGCATGATATGGCATTAAATCAGTAAAAAAAAAAAAAGAAGCCCTTTTTCATTAGCACTCACAAAAGGCTTTCATTAAATGCCTAGCCTGAAAATGCCTAGCCTAAATTGACATTTTACGCAGTGTCATGGCTGTTTTGGAAACTGGGTTGCAAATGAATAGAGAGAACATTCACACTAAGTATAAGAAAGTTTACTATTGCTCAAATTCTGCTGTACAGTAAATGTTTGTTTTATACGTGGGATGAAATGTCATTTCTCATCCAATACAGTCATCTCTGGAGAAAGAAATTAGCAAATTAATATTTGGTGTGGTCACACATAATAGGAAACACAAATATATTTTATGAAGCCCTTTTTACATCAGCAAAATTCTCACAAACTGCTTTCACAATTAAGCAAAAGTAACATAACAATTAAGTTTAAGTTACTATGGAATCATACCAATGAAACAATATAATAATATATGCCTAATACCACAAAATATTAGTCTTATTCTACATGTATAATAAGAATTACTGGCTAATATGTGAATCTTAATTAACACAATGTAGCATACATACACAGGATGCCAATCGCAATTATTTTCAACACAGTAACAAGGAATACTGATTAATATGTGTTAGTGAATAGTTCTATTATTACACATAACCATCCAAAGTTTTTTGTTATTTCTTTCACTGAACAGCATAGAAAGTTGTTTTCAAATCTGTTTTCACAAAACAACCGCTACCTTTCCACGGTCCTTACCGAAATTGCATTTTGTTCAGGGGACATCATTACAATAACTATCGCCAAAAAGCATTGCAAGGGTTTCATTGAACCTTCTAATTTTGGTAATCAAATTAGATCGTTACAGTTAGTTCGAAGACACAACATAGGTAAACGTCCACATATCACAGTGATAACTGTGTTTAATATTATGTATTTAGCATTGTTTAAATACAAGACATTTTTAAAAAGGTCTTTTGCCAAAATACCTATATTTTCAATAAATGTTGTTATACTTTAGGGTGAATTATAATTTGTAATTGACTGGTGCTTTGCAGGAATAGACAACATGGTACGTGACCTTTGACCCTGGCAGACTTGTGTCTTAGACATTCCTACAGGTTTTTCCAATAACACTTTTACATCGTGACCGGACATATGACAGACAGCTGGCTCTTTATGCGTCTTTAGCTGAAGGGCCCAGGAATTCAAAACTGCTGAGGAGTCTCTGGTTACAACACTAGTTAATTACAACCATAGATTAACAACAATCAAGCCCTTGGTTAGTTAGGATGGATCCGTCCTTAAATACAGCACTGTTAGAAATAACATGAAAGAATCCACAAAATGAGCCTGGGTTAGTGAGTGTCTCAATGCACATATGTCCAGTTGAACAGTGCAGGTGGTCAGTCTAACGGAAGATTGAAAATGAGAGCCTCCCGGTACAAGACCCAAGGCTTCGGTTCCCTGTCTGACCGTATGCCAAGCAGCAGCGTGTAGCCAGGGGTAGAAGGGCCCTTGATAACGGCGCTGTCTTTCACTCAGGATTGTTTTGGATCGATGTCCAGGATGAGTGGGAGCTTGGCCTCACTGAGGGGCTGGGCTGTCTGGTCCAGATGCTGCTAACACCCCGCTGGTATTTGGAGAAGACCCAGAGAGTCATGCCAAAGGTCTTCAGTCACTTCAGGAAGTGATGTCACTGCTGTGCCCTCTTGATAACGCTAGGGTCCTTAATGGTCCATGTCAAATCTGGGCTTTTTGGACCCAAACCTGGTGTCTGTCTCTTCTGCGGTTCTGTTTACATGGACTGGGGCGTGTTGTTCCCTCCATTGCTTCCTAGAGTCAACAATCATTTCCTCTGTTTTGCTGATATTGAGAGACAGGTTTTTATCTTGGCACCACGGTGCCAGTTTGTACACTGCCACCCTGGTAATTTGCAGCCCGCGGACAGTTTGTTAAAAAATAAAATAATTCCTGCAACCGTCTTGTTTGGATCCCAGTCCTTTGAATTCAGATATGTACATATGATCCCATCGAAAGGACCATTTCATATCACCACTAGTGGAGTATTTTTCTGTTCAATCTATTTGTAATTCAAAATCATTCCCAGAAAAAAGATAGAATTCCATGACTACAATTTAATTGCTTTCAGACTTGTGACCGTTACGATTGTTTAGTCAAAGCGCAATGAGTGAACTTCATCTGGGCCCGGCAGAAACAAATGTATTCAACCAGTCATGAAAGATATGGTGTTGGGTCCGATTCATCCCAGACAACCACACACACCGTCTAATGCTGTAGTGGTCATTCAGCATAATGGAGTTGTCCGTTACACAAGCCTAGTAAGTTCAATGTTTAATTTAATCCACCAGATACAGCTTGCATCAGCTTGTTTTAGTAAGACAAGCTGACCGTCAGTTTCCATCACTTACACAGCAACTTTGAGAAACATACAAGGACTTGTACATTTCAATGCACTGGAGGTTGTATAGAAATACCAGCGAAATGAGAGGCTCTAAGGAGGTGAACAGTTCCGGAAGGCTGTTACGGAGTGAACTCTGACCCATGTCTTGCTGACAGACCCATGGAGTTGGTCCAGCAGACTTCCACATGTGGTTTGTCAGTGAAGATGTTAGAGCACCTCCAATGGCTATTTAGGGTAATAGGTCACAAACCAGGCCACATTCTTATCCTTTTTAAGATCCCAGATTCATCTATCCTAAAAAAAGGTATTGGAGTAGATGGAATGTCTGTGTTCATGCTGTATGCATACAGTTGTGCTCAAAAGTTTGCATACCATTGGAGAATTGGTAATATACCGCTTAATAAATTTAGAGACCACCGAAACTATTTATTTCCTTTCCAAGAAAATAAAAAAGGGAGGTTTTGAGTGAGGATCCCTTAATTGGAAGGGTTCAAATCAAGGGACCACTGCAAATTGAACACTTCTGTTCCTCATTCAAATCGGTCCTTTTCAGTTTTTTGGAAAAGAAAAGGTACAGTGGTCAACATTTTATTCAGAGCTGTATGTACCATTTGTAAAGAAAACATGAATGAGCAGGCAAAACACATGTTTTTTATTCGTTATGGGCTACACATACAATTGTAGGTCATAACAGAATAGCACAATCATAAAACAAAACATGACAACCAAAAAATTAACTGACCCCTGATCAAATGTCTGCATACCCTTAGTTCCCCTTTAGCATCAATGACAGCATGCAGTCTTTGGTAAAATGTTTCTATGAGGCCCCAAAAGGTGGTCCAGCTGCCCATTCGTCATGGAAAAATACCTCCAGGTCATGCAGAGTCTTACATGAACCATATGTTTGATACCCAGTGTGGCTGAATGATAAAAAAGTCAGCAGAGTGTGATGGCCACTCCAGAACCTTCACCTTTTTCTGCTGTAACCTCTGGAGTCAATTTGGCCTTGTGATTAGGGTTGTTGTCATGCTGGAAAGTCCAAGAGCATCACATGTGCAACTTTCATGCAGAAGAATGCAAATTATCTGCCAGTATTATCTGATGACATGCTGCATTCATCTTGCCAACAATTTTCATAAGGTTCCCCATGCCTTTACAGCTCACACACCCCTAAAACATCAGTGAGCCACCACCATGCTTCACAGTGGGGATGGTATTCTATTCACTATAGGCTTTGTTGACCCCTCTCCAAACATAACGCTTATGGCTGTGACCATAAAGCTCCATTTTGGTCTCATCACTCCAAATTTAAGTACCAGAGGCTGTGAGGCATGTCAAGGTGTTGTCAGGCATATTGTAACTGGGCTTTTTTGTGGCATTGGCACAGTAAAGGCTTCTTTCTTGCAACTCGACCATGCAGCTCCTTCTTGTTCAAATATCTTTGTATTGTGCTCCTTGAAACAACCCCATCGTCTTTTTCCAGAGCTTTTTCCATTATTTCTCCTTAGGTTATCTGTGGTGTTTTCTATGGATCCTGAACAATTCTTCTGGCGAATTTGTTAGGCATCAAGAGATCCCCAAATGTTCCACTTCTTATTGATGATTGAACAGTAGTGACTGGCATATGCAAGGCTTTGGATATCTTTTTATGTCCTTTTCCATCTTCATAAAGTTCCATCACCTTGTTATGCAGGTGTTTTGTCAGTTCTTTCCTGGCTCAGTATCTAGCTTGCGTCCATGTGAGGAATAACAATCTCATTCAATATTTATATACAGACACTAACTGCAATTGAAGTGTGGGAAATTCAACTTTAATTGCCATTTTCACATGTGTGTGTGTGTGTGTGTGTCACCTTTTGTGTCTGTAACAAGGCCAAACATTCAAGGGTATGTAAAACGTTTGATTAGAGCCATTTGGGTGATTTCTGTTATCATTATGATTTAAAAAGAAGCCATATTGCTATGTGATAATAAATGGCTTCATATGATCACTATGATAAAAAATGCATGATCAGTCATATTTTTAAAATCAATGTCACAATTTCAACGTTCCTTAGCAAACTTCTGTGCACTACATGGATCTACTCACCATTACAGAAGCCACAGGCTGTCGCTTCACACAGGAAGCGCAGGAACTGAACTCTGATTTGCAGGGTTAATCTCAAGCACTTGGTTCGTGAGAGACATCGAGCCGTGGAAAGGAAGTGCACTGGGATGGATCCCAAACCAACACACCGAACGTCACAGTGTGTCTAGACAGGCTCACATAGGAATGAGGGAGTGAGGGATTATAGGGGCATCAACACAAGTCATTTGGTGAGGATGCAATACACCAGAGTGGGTGGTTGCTATGGGGAACTTGAACTTTATGCTCTCACTGATGAGGAGTCCGTATAGTTTCTTTCTCCTGTTTTTCGACTTTTTTGGAAAGGAAATAAAAGGTGCAGTGGTCTCTTCATTTTTCTGGTAGTGGTCCAAAGTCAAAGGGATCTGACCTGATGGTGGTCCAAAGTCAAAGGGCTCTGACCTGGTGGTGGTCCAAAGTCAAAGGGCTCTGACCTGGTGGTGGTCCAAAGTCAAAGGGCCCTGACCTAGTGGTCCAAATTCAAAGGGCTCTGAGCTGGTATTGGTTTAAAGGTAAATGGCTCTGACCTAGTACTGATTTTAAGGCAATGTGCTCTGACCTGGTGATTGGGGTACCTAATAAATAAGGTGCATATATGTTTCTCAGGATTGAGCCTGAGTGGCTTGTTGTAATAAGACCACAGGAGACTTTGGCTCAAGCACATATCAGTTGATTCCTGGCAGACCAAATCTGTCTGAAAGCCCTCTATCTGAATCAGATGAGCCACTCCTAATGATAGATTTTAAGTATTCCTATATTAGCAGACAGACACTTGTATTAAGAGCTGACAAAATTCCTGAAGTTGACTGGTACATCACAGTATGTTACCCATAGTTCCCTGTGTGTTTGTGCTAGCAACACCATGTATGTGTGTCTGTCAGACTTCTGTCCATCTATGATAATCACTGGTATTCCTGGATTTCATTGCAGGAATACCATGTCTTACTGTCTTTTGTCAGAGTTTCAAGTGAAAATAGTATCTGTAATTTTCCAAACATTTCAAAACAGAGGAGAAAAAGGTTACTTCATATGAAAGGGAAAGGCCAGAGGAACATGTTGATTCAAACCACCTGCAAATCATGTATTTGGGAACAAAACTAAATGTACGGAATCAGAAAAAAAAACATTCTCTTGGAAAATACATTTTTAAAGCCTGTTTTGAAATCATTCATTTTCAGGTTACAGTGTATTTCCAAGACATGTATGGGCAGAATGGGAGTAGCTTTCCATAATCACCGCCAACCCCTGAGGCATGGACACAGGCTGTAGCAAAAATGGAGTTTATCCAACTCTAAACTGAACCGTTTTGGGAAGAGGACCTGCATTTGTCAATCATCAACTGAAGAGCTGAAAGTTTATGTTTTCAGACAGAAATGTAAGCTGACTACCCTGCACATAGATCCAATCATCATTGTATCATTTATACTCAACAGTGCTGGAAAAGAAACTCAAAGAAAATGGAACTATTTTAAAGTTGTTGCATAAAATGGTGTAAGAATACTGACTACATCAGTGAAATCCATCATAAGAAAAAAAATCTGTGAAATCCATCATTAAATATTAGTATAGCTAGCCTGTCTCTGAATTTGGCAATCTTTATTTTAGTAGACAAAATGTTGCTGTCACATTATTATGGCCTTAAAACAGGATCCGCTATGATGGGTTTCTTGAACTAATTTGGCATCTGACTATAAGACAGCTGCTATTTGGCAGTGAACAGTTTGGTTGGTTGGTCGTAAATATTGACCATATCTATTTCCGATATGGAATTCTTTGATTTGACATTATGCGGTGGTCAAGTCGACACCCATAATTGCACTACTGTCTCACCTGGCTGTACAGTAGCTGTGTGTGAGAGCGCACTTCAGCGTGTCATAAATTGCAAGCTATTATTGACAATCTTTAGATACTAAACATGAGACATTAGGGGGGAAATTATTACACGTTATTCAAAAAATTTACAAATCATCAAGACACTTGAACAAAACACAACAAACAGCAAAAGCCAATGAGACACAAATACAAACCATCTGCTTGTGAAGTCACAGTCATTATGTTTTGATGAAGTTCTGCCATTTCCCACAAAGTCCTTGCATACTAATTGAGGTTTTGCAGTGCGTTCTCTTCACATGTCTTGATGAATTTGTTCATTTTTCAACACAGCGTAACAGTTTCCCCTATCCCCTCCTCGTCCTCAGCTCTTGATTAGTGTCTAAAAATCGGTATTATGCTCAACAGCGTCTAATTGGATTACAATGAGACATGTTCTGGCACAGTGATGTCGCAAGGGGACTCCAAGGCCATATGAAGAGTAGCTATTAAATAACATAGAGGATGTTATTAACAATGAACGGTGGCGCCTCAGAAGTGTTTCAGTTATGACACACTACGGCTTCTCAAATGTCGATGCGAAAACCTTGTCTGGAGATGGTTTTGAAGTATCGCTTTAGCAAAATGTCATGTAAAGAAGTACTGCATCTTAAGTGGGTCCATCACTAGATTTCTGTAATTGCTAACTCAGGGGCTAGGTCCTGTTTACTGTGGTTAGTTGTTTTCAACTTTATAATACTGCAGCATAAAATAAATCTTTATAAAAGTGTTTGTGAGTACACAATGAACCATTCATAAACAGATTCATTATATTTATCAGGAAAGTCAATATAATGCTTGCTAAACAGTGTGCTTATATCTACCTTGAGTTGTTAGCCTTTTACAATACTACTTGCAGGTGCTAGTAAGATCATTGCTTACATCATGTATTATGTTCTAGTTTTCACATCTTATTCTTCCATCTCTGATTTCATCATTTCAAATAGTATCTACACTCCTCACAGTAACAACACACAGAGAGATGCATTAAGACTGTTAGGTCCGTATACATATGTCTCATTTGCTAAATTTGCCATGATATACATACAGTGGGGCAAAAAAGTATTTAGTCAGCCACCAATTGTTCAAGTTCTCCCACTTAAAAAGATGAGAGAGGCCTGTAATTTTCATCAAAGGCACACTTCAACTATGAGAGACAAAATGAGAAACAAATCCAGAAAATCACATAGTAGGATTTTTTATGAATTTATTGGTAAATGATGGTGGAAAATAAGTATTTGGTCAATAACAAAAGTTCATCTCAATACTTTGTTATATACCCTTTGTTGGCAATGACAGAGGTCAAACGCTTTCTGTAAGTCTTCACAAGGTTTTCTCACACTGTTGCTGGTATTTTCGCCCATTCCTCCATGCAGATCTCCTCTAGAGCAGTGATGTTTTGGGGCTGTCGCTGGGCAACATGGACTTTCAACTCCCTCCAAAGATTTTCTATGGGGTTGAGATCTGGTGACTGGCTAGGCCACTCCAGGACCTTGAAATGCTTCTTACAAAGCCACTCCATCGTTGCCCACACGGTGTGTTTGGGATCATTGTTATGCTGAAAGACCCAGCCACGTTTCATCTTCAATGCCCTTGCTGATGGAAGGAGGTCTTCACTCAAAATCTCATGATACATGGCCCAATTCATTCTTTCCTTTACACGGATCAGTCGTCCTGGTCCCTTTGCAGAAAAACAGCTCCAAAGCATGATGTTTCCACCCCCATGCTTCACAGTAGGTATGGTGTTATTTGGATGCAACTCAGCATTCTTTCTCCTCCAAACATGACAAGTTGAGTTTTTACCAAAAAGTTCTATTTTGGTTTCATCTGACCATATGACATTCTCCCAATCCTCTTCTGGATCATCCAAATGCTCTCTAGCAAACCTCAGACAGGCCTGGACATGTACTTGCTTAAGCACGGGGACATGTCTGGCACTGCAGGATTTGAGTCCCTGGCGGTGTAGTGTGTTACTAATGGTAGCCTGTGTTACTTTGGTCCCAGCTCTCTGCAGGTCATTCACTAGGTCCCCCCGTGTGCTCACCGTTCTTGTGATCATTTTGACCCCACGCGGTGAGATCTTGCGTGGAGCCCCGGATCGAGGGAGATTATCAGTGGTCTTGTATGTCTTCCATTTTCTTATAATTGCTCCCAGTTGATTTCTTCACACCAAGCTGCTTACCTATTGCAGATTCAGTCTTCCCAGCCTGGTGCAGGTCTACAATTTTGTTTCTGGTGTCCTTTGACAGCTCTTTGGTCTTGGCCATAGTGGAGTTTGGAGTGTGACTGTTTGAGGTTGTGGAGAGGTGTCTTTTATACTGACAACAAGTTCAAACAGGTGCCATGAATACAGGTAATGGGTGGAGGACAGAGGAGCTTCTTAAAGAAGTTGTTACAGGTCTGTGAGAGCCAGAAATCTTGCTTGTTTGTAGGTGACCAAATACTTATTTTACCAAGGAATTTACCAATAAATTCATTAAAAAATCGTAATATGTGATTCTCTGGATATTTTTTCTCATTTTGTCTCTCAAATGTACCTATGATGAAAATTACAGGCCTCTCTCATCTTTTTAAGTGGGAGAACTTGCACAATTGGTGGCTGACTAAATACTTTTTTGCCCCACTGTACATTGCCATGCTTTTTGGAATTGATGTTTGCACAGTATATATAATCGCACGTCTTAGAAGAAAGTGTTCTGATGTTCCTTAAAACCTTGCTTAAGCTGAAACAATGAGGTAATATCTGAAATTCTGAATAATGTGTGTGATCTTGTAATGTAAAGAATTATTAACTGCTTTTCATAGTGTCACCATTTGTGAATAGTAGATCTCAATTGCAAAGATCCACAATTTGCCCACTTTTTGTCAGAATTCACGCCAGTGATGTGGGTAATGTATGCTGTGTGTAGATACAGAGACTGATCAAGTCTAATTTTATCAGTTTCATTGCGGGGTACAGATATGACCAACATGTTTATTTTTAGAGAAATAATATATTCACACTAAACTAGAAAGTTTATTAAACATTTTATTTCCAGTTCCAACATCAAAACATGTTTTTTAAATCCACAAACAAACCAACAAACATTAAATCAAATAAATTGTAGAATAAAACTATAGAGACTGGAAAAACTAAAAAAGAACCAAAATAAGAAAACTATGTGGTCGTTCTCAATTTTTTATAAATTTCCACAAAGGTACAGCACCTTTACCAGAGAGAATAACGGAAAGATGCATCCATATTAAGGATAGTTCATTTCTTTAGGTTGAGATGCACAATACTGAATGCAAGCACCATAATAAAATGAGCCAAATGTATTCCCAATCTTCAACAACTCGAAACGAAAAGAAATAAAAACAGCACAGAATGTATTTTTTTCCAGAGTCAAAATATTATTTTAGACGGTCTTTTGATCAATACCACAGTAGAAATTCCAGAAAAATTCAGAAAAGTTACTGAAGGTTGATTTCCTTGCATACACACACCTCCTGTACATTACTTACATGTAAAGTATTCTCTTCGCGTTGTTATACATGACATAACTCATGCAAGTCACCATTTGCCCATCTGTTTCACTTTGGATTTCATTGTTTATTACTCAACTCTGCCCAGTATGTATTTCTGGTTTTAAAAGACATATAAAAAAGAATACCTTACTAACATGTGATTTGCAGACTGTTGTAGATCTTCCTATTTCTTTCATCCCATCAGTGTTCCATTACGGGAACGTGAAGAGTGTTATTGTGTTGTTACACATGTTGGTGTGCTCCTGGCCTAATGTCTATGCTACAGTGACCCGATTTAAATGGGGCCCCTTTTTTTTCTTTTAAGCTTACTGATATTCTAGTGCAGAGCTGTTCAACTCCAGTCTCGGGGGTACAGAACACTTCTCATTTGTGCTTGTACATAGTAGTTCATTCTAGTCACCTTGTGTTCCATTTTTAAATAACTTCCTGATTAGAGGGTTGCAAAGAAAAAATATAGTGGAACTGTCTTGGAGTTCCAGATTTGAATACTATGGGTATAGAAGGTGACTTTTACTAGTTTTAACCGGTCTTTAGTGGCTTGAATTGGTCTGGACTTGCGTTAGCTGGTTTGGACTGGTAGGGACTGGTCTTTCTTTACTGGCTTGAATTGGTTTGGACTGGTCTGTGCAGATTTGGATTGGTCAAAGCTGCACGAGGCCTTTGGTTGTTGTGGCGTCTCACCAGCCTTGTCTTCCTCCTCCTTACCCCAACTGATGGAAAAGACATTGAAAAAGGGAGCAAATTAAGTGAAAAACAGGTATGAGGGAGTTAAAAAGAGTGAGGAGAGTGAAATAAGAATGACAGTACAACAGAAAAATGCAGTGGAAACAGAGAGAAGTTGATAGAAAGTTTGAGAACAGGGAAGACAGACATACAGTAAGAATCACAGAAAGTCTTTCCAACCATAACAAATCACTGTTTGATCGCTGAATGGCTTATGTCTGCATATTTTCAGTGTGTGTGTGTGTGTGTGTGTGTGTGTGTGTGTACTCAGGGCGGATGTTGAGAGACAGAAAGATTCAGAACAAGGAAAAATCACAGAGGTTCTCCAAAGATAACAAATCACTTTGATCAGACACTTAATGATTGATGAACTGTATGCATTTTTTCCTGCAGTGTTAGTGCTCATCATTTGACAGGCTGTTCTCCATCAGTGCTAAGTGGGGCTGTTGATGAACGCGTTGATTTCCGCAACCCGAATTGCCGGGGACAAGGACACAAAATACTTTTAAGCATGTGGCCATAAACCAAAATACCACACTGACTGTCTTTTCAGTAGTTTAAACATCAGCACAAGACACAAGCATCCCAAAATTCCAGGCACACAGGCAGCTACTGTATTTTGGTGTATCTCCACATCAGACCAATTATAAAAAGGTAATTTTTCCATAATCATTACAAACATTGACTGAAGGTACAGAAAATAGGTCAGCATAAGTCCTGAATTGCTAAGCATCGTATTTGTCAAGCCAGCATGTTGGATTTGACTTCTGAATGGGAAGCAGTGTGGGAATAAGGGAATAAAAATGTCATCATTCCAAACGAAGGGCTTCTGTTCTCGGGAACTACGATGTGGCAGAAACTACAAAGGTTACACAAAATGTTGTTTTTACACCGATGCTCTTCATCAAGACTGACTCCTGCTCATGAAACTACGACATTCCACCGCGCAACAGGCAAACGTGTGTGTCTGGTCAAGTCCTTTCATTTACCTGGGGGTCTGTTGGCCTGGGCTCCTCTATGGCCCCCGGCTGCAGAGAGACATAACAAACCATGAGTGAGACGGAAAGCAGACTAAAACACAACCTGCATGCAGATAACCAATTCAATGCATAACACAATGTGCCTGTAGACTCCACAACCCTGCTACATATGCAGCAACTATAAATACGGATCACATTTGGCACAGCTCATATCGTCAATTAGCATTGCTTAAATTAGCATATACAAATTGGGTTTAACGAAGAGCAAACACTACCCATTTGACTAGTAAACATGTTTTGAGACCTACAAAATATTTCTCCATAAGGAATTTTCACTGAAGAGGTTCTGGGATCAAACCTTGGATTAGTTTGGTGATCTTCTCCGACTCCTGGTCGATCAATTCTGTGTTGCCATGGTAGGTGGTGATCCTAGAGAAATCCGGTCCTGTGGGAGGAAACTAGAGCTGTTACCCATAAAATGGTGGACACAATGGATCCACAGACAAGGTGTCATGGTGTAGATTGCAGATGCCTAGAAACAGCCTTTAGCCCCTGCTATTAAACCCTATTAAAACCCTTTCGTGTTTGAAGATCTGAAAGACTCAGGTAGCAGTGGCCAAATGGACACCACTCCACTGCTAAATCCAACATGGAGGCTTACACCTTTGTAGTTGCCCTGGATACGACATCCTACAGATCTGGAAACACTACAGGTTTAGGGGCTATGGGTTGTCTCCGGACCAGGCAATGCAGAACTAAGGAGACATCATAGAAATAAGAGGATTCATTTAAGGTAGGCCTACCCTCAATGATCTGAGGCTCGATGGACTTGGTGACCGTTGAGTATCCGGTTCCACCTTAAGAGCGGCAACGGAGAAGGGTGGAGTGTTGTAGTCATTTAACGACTTGACAACATAGACTAACAGACTGACTGAAAGACAGACAGACTGACAGACTAACATGTTGACAGACTGATGGACTGACAGACTGATGGACTAACAGATAGACCGCCAGACTGACTGACTCACAGACAGACTGACAGACTAACAAACTGACAGACTGATGGACTGACAGACTGATGGACTAACAGGCCGACAGACTGACTGACAGACAGTGTCAGACACTGCAAAAATACCGACAAACACAGACACCAACATAGCAATGCAACAGAAGTGGACCAACCGAAACCCAATTTAAACCAAACACCATAACGAATCAGTGCAAACAGAGGGACAGACAGACTGGCATAGAAATGGACAGACAGAGGGAAAGGCAGAGGGATAGACAGGCAGAGCGACTGAGAGACCTACAGGCAGATGGACAGACAGACAGAGGTGACAGACAGAAGGACAGAAAGAGGCAAAACAAGAGATGCCCACAAACTTCTGTTTCACATCAATCTTCGTTCTAACTCAAACGGATGTAAATAACAGGCGCAACAGAATAATTAGGTGTTGGAAAATAGAGCTCTGACAAGTGATTCGGATTTTGGGCTGTTACACCCTGAATGCATCTATTGCCTGTACACAATCAACCCAGGAAGGAGCTGTGATGGAGACTGGCCTGTGCACGACAACACATGGACGGCCCTGAGTTTAAAACTCATATGCCCCGTCCGAAAGTTTTACAAACACCGCAACCCACTCAACTACGATCTACAATCTACAACTACGTCCAATGAATTTGGAAATAATTATGGACATATAAATGTTTTAATGACTGCCCTTTACTTACAAAAAATAATTTTGACAAACAAATTGTACGCATTTTTTTTTTGCAGTACTCAGTTGTAGTTGATATATAACATGGACAGAGAAAGCATTGTGTGTGCGTTCTGGATGTTTCCAATTAATAAGAAATGCTGAATGCTACACTCCCAGTTGTCCATTATCGCGGAGTAGTTTGGTAAGGGAATAGGGTGTTATTTGGGAAACACCTTCAACGTTGTTTTATGTTAACCTGCCTGTAATGGTGAGCCAGCATTGTTTAAAGTGATGCAGTGGTTTGATTCCTAACACCGTAAGACTCCATCACTTATTTTGGTGTAGGGCCTGGCCAGATTTTGAGTCAGAAAACGTTGCAGACAAACATAAAATTGAGAAACTACAGGGCTGTATGGGCGCATTAAAAGTACACTTACTAAGGCGATGACCTGCACAAAAAGAAATGCCTGGATTCTAGCATTAGCTTCAAAAGTCTAATAAACTTGGGACTATATTCAGAATATACAGCATTTTTATTGACACTAAGCCTATCCTCAATTGACAGCAGTAGAGCTGCCATGAAATCCAACAGTTCTTTGTTTATGTCGTGAAAATAATATGGATTTCAGAGTCCAGAAAGATCTTTCACATAAGAAATTGAGCACAGATCGTCCGGTCGCTTACGCTAGACAAAGAGTGTTCAGTCCTCTCCAAAGTACCAACAGCTACTCCATGTAAGATTCACTAAAAGGAGTTCAACTTATCAAACATTTACCAATCCTTTCTGAGGTGAATCATTGAGATCAGGGCTACAACAAATACCTCCAGGATGTTGTCACTCATGAAGTAAAATTTCAGTTTAGTAATTGAATTTATTTTTGATGTCTTCCTAATCATGTGAAGCATATAGCACACTGTCATTTGAATCCCCATCCCTGATAACATCTATTGGAATACATACATCGCTGTCAGACTCAACTCGATGTGTCTTTTGTCAACTAAAAAGGACAAACTGTGGCGAAAGTTGTCATCACATGCCATTCTAAGAGTTGAAATAACAACAGGTTTTGTTGACTGATTTGAAAGTAGCCCAACATCAAGCAAACAGGAGGTTTTCAGAGATAACAGGATGGTTTTAACGTGGCACAGACTCAGAAGGATGGACGTCATGCTACACATATGACACATAGGGTTGGTGCATGTATGTAAGCTCCATCACCAACTAACATTCACATGATTAAAAGCTAAGACATTATCTGCTTCAATGCGACGTCTTTGCATCGAAAACGTTAAAGTTCCCTTGCAGTCTTTTTGTATTAGATTTTATCATTTTCACCGCATGCCTAATAAACCAATGGGTGTCTGAATATCCAGCTCTGGATAACATTTAGAAACCACTGCACCTTATTCTTTCCTTTCCAAAAAAGTTGAAAAGGATATTTTTGAGTAAGGAAGCGTTCAATTTTCAATGGTCTCTTAATTTAAACCCTTCTGCAGAGTAGTCAAATACTTATTTCCCTCATTAAAATGCAAATCAATTCATAATATTTCTGACATGCGTTTTTCTAGATTTTTTTGTTGTTATTCTGTCTCTCACTGTTCAAATAAACCTGCCATTACATGTATTGACTGGCCATTTCTTTGTCAGTGGGCAAACATACAAAATCAGCAGGGGATCAAATATTTTTTCCCTCACTGTAATTGATTGATATAAAACCACTAATGATTATTACATTTCTCAAATACTAAATCTTACATATATATTACATATTTACTGACCTTCTCCCAGAATCCTCTTCATTTCTTCATCGGTCTCAGCCCCTCCGTCTGAGAAACCACTGTGAGCTGAGGAGAGAGAGGAACCGTTTGTCTTCTAAGGTAACATGGCAAGTGTGGGTACGTTATACCTGTTCAGTTCTGCATTGAACTGCTGTCCGAATGGGAGGTACAGAGGCCGCTATAAGTGGCATTGAAGGGTCTTAAGTATCCAGAGCAGGGATTGGGGACACTGACCTGTGTATGGAGATGTTTGTGCGATCTCCTGAAATATCACTAAAGATACCATGAAACGTCTCACAAAATAACTTCTCCTCACTATTTTGCTCCTAATCATCCCCAGCTTTCAAATGGCTCACAATTATGCAAGGCTTACCATTTTTCAAAAATATTATTCCCAAAGTTATTGATTGATCAAGCAAGTTAATCCGAAACATAGACCCACCATTTCAAAGACAAACTTACTCTCAATTACTCTGGTGACCTTTGTGATGGATGGTACTCCATCAATGACCCTGGTAACCTTGGTGATGCTTGGTTCACCCTCGATCAGCCTGGTGACCTTTGTGATGGATGGTTCTCCCTCAATAACCCTGGTGACCTTGGTTATGGATGGTTCTCCCTCAATAACCCTGGTGACCTTGGTTATGGATGGTTCTCCCTCAATGACCCTGGTGACCTTTGTGATGGATGGTTCTCCCTCAATAACCCTGGTGACCTTGGTTATGGATGGTTCTCCCTCAATAACCCTGGTGACCTTGGTGATGGATGGTTCTCCCTCAATGACCCTGGTGACCTTGGTAACGGATGGTTCTCCCTCAATGACCCTGGTAACCTTGGTGATGGATGGTTCCCCTTCAATTACTCTGGTCACATGAGTGACATCAGGTCCTGGATAGGAGGGAAGAAAATTTATTTTTTATTGGTGTCATTATGAATCCAGCTTGTCTTTGGGGCTGGCACCAATGCACATTTTCTATGCTATTATTTTTACTCTTGATTAAGTTGAAATTTGACAAATATTGACGTTAAAAAGGCAGCCAGAGAACTTGGCTTTCCAAGAACCACACAAACCAGTCAATGTTACTAATACTTAACCACAATCAGATGTGATCAACCAGACTTTTGAAGTCAAGCATGTTAGTCATGCCCTGGCATCATAGATTCCAAGGCTCTCCACCTCTCTGAGGTTGTATACTGGTGCCATAGTTAAATATACTTCAACACCAGGTGGCTTTCATGCTAGGGAAATGGATTACACTGCTTATACACTAGAGAAACGATTACACTGATTATACACTAGAGAAACTATTACACTGATTATACACTAGAGAAATGATTACACTGCTTATACAGTAGAGAAACAGATTAAACTGAGTATACACTAACAGTAGAGAAACAAATTACACTGCTTATACCCTAGAGAAACAGATTAAACTGAGTATACACTAACAGTAGAGAAACAAATTACACTGCTTATACAGTAGAGCAACAGATTAAACTGAGTATACACTAACAGTAGAGAAACAAATTACACTGCTTATACCCTAGAGAAACAGAT
>JACXGJ010007213.1:12057-31399 GCA_016801105.1 Esox niger | reverse complement strand
CTCTCTCTACACGTTCTCTACTCTATACACGTCTACTCACTCTACACTCTACCTCTACTCTCTCTACACGTTCTCTACTCTATACACGTCTACTCACTCTACACTACCTCTACTCTCTCTACACGTTCTCTACTCTATACACGTCTACTCACTCTACACTACCTCTACTCTCTCTACACGTTCTCTACTCTATACACGTCTACTCACTCTACACTCTACCTCTACTCTCTCTACACTTTCTCTACTCTATACACTTTACACTTTCTCTAACGTTGTCCACTCACTCTACACTCTACCTCCACTCTCTCTACACTCTACCTCTACTCTCTCAGTATCTACCAGGTTTGGTTGTTCAGCAGTACACCCTGTATTGTTTCACTGGGAACACAGAGTGATATTGCAGAAGCAGTTAAAGTGGCCATAAGGCCATTGATTCTAATTACTGAGCTCCTCAGCCAAGCACCGTGACATGTCTCTCTAAACGCCGCTGGCTGCAGCCAACACACACCCACACACACATGCACACACACTGGTTTCACACAGGCAAACACCTCTTGCGTGTGCACTTGCTTGTTTTCTCAAAGTCACACACTAAAAAATACACTCTTAATCTCGCACAGTCAGGCACACAACTCAGTGCTAACCCAGTGTGTTTTGTGATGCTCAGTGCTAACCCAGTGTGTTTTGTGATGCTCAGTACGGACCCAGTGTGTTTTGTGATACTCAGTGCTAACCCAGTGTGTTTTGTGATGCTCAGTATGGACCCAGTGTGTTTTGTGATGCTCAGTGCTAACCCAGTGTGTTTTGTGATGCTCAGTATGGACCCAGTGTGTTTTGTGATGCTCAGTGTGGACCCAGTGTGTTTTGTGATGCTCAGTGTGGACCCAATGTGTTTTGTGAAGCTCAGTGTGGACCCTGTGTGTTTTTTGATGCTCAGTGTGGACCCAGTGTGTTTTGTGATGCTCAGTGTGGACCCAGTGTGTTTTGTGATGCTCAGTATGGACCCAGTGTGTTTTGTGATGCTCAGTATGGACCCAGTGTGTTTTGTGATGCTCAGTGTGGACCCAGTGTGTTTTGTGATGCTCAGTGTGGACCCAGTGTGTTTTGTGATGCTCAGTATGGACCCAGTGTGTTTTGTGATACCCAATGTGTTTTGAGAGTGTTGTGTCACCAGAGTTGAAAAACATCACATCCAGATTGACATGGGTAGATCACTACAGTCCAATAATATCTGCATCCCAAATGGAACCCTGTTTTCCGGGGACCCTGCCACCTTGTTTTCCGGGGGCCTGGCACCCTGTTTTCTGGGGACCCTGGTAAAAGGCACCTTATAAAATAGCTAATCAGACAGGCTGACGCCAGTCTCCTGCTGCGGTCGTCTTTCTAATTTTTAAGGAATTGTTATGTATGTATGTATGTATGGCCCAGAGCTAAAGTCTGTATGTATGTATGTATGTATGTATGGCCCAGAGCTAAAGTCTGTATGTATATATGTATGTATGTATGAATGGCCCAACTCGTCATGTTTGGAGGAGAAAGAATGCTGAGTTGCATCCAAAGAACACCATACCTACTGTGAAGCATGGGGGTGGAAACATCATGCTTTGGGGCTGTTTTTCTGCAAAGGGACCAGGATGACTGATCCGTGTAAAGGAAAGAATGAATGGGGCCATGTATCGTGAGATTTTGAGTGAAAACCTCCTTCCATCAGCAAGGGCATTGAAGATGAAACGTGGCTGGGTCTTTCAGCATGACAATGATCCCAAATACACTGTCTGGGCAATGAAGGAGTGGCTTTGTGAGAAGCACTTCCAAGGTCCTGGAGTGGCCTAGCCAGTCACCAGATCTCAACCCCATAGAAAATCTTTGGAGGGTGTTGAAAGTCTGTGTTGCCCAGCGACAGCCCCAAAACATCACTGCTCTAGAGGAGTTCTGCATGGAGGAACGGGACAAAATACTAGCAACAGTGTGTGAAAACCTTGTGAAGACTTACAGAAAACGTTTGACCTCTATTATTGCCAACAAAGGGTATATAACAAAGTATTGAGATGAACTTTTGTTATTGACCAAATACTTATTTTCCACCATAATTTTCCAATAAATTCATAAAAAATCCTACAATGTGATTTTCTGGATTTTTTCCTCATAGTTGAAGTGTGCCTATGATGAAAATTATAGGCCTTTTTAAGTGGGAGAACTTGCGCAATTGGTGGCTGACTAAGTACTTTTTTGCCCCACTGTATGTATGGCCCAGAACTAAAGTCTGTATGTATGTATGTATGTATGGCCCAGAACTAAAGTCTGGCTTAATTGGTGAGCTGGATACATTTTGCATTTCAGTGGTCTACTTGAACTGCATTGGATCGCTTGCTTTTCCTTTTGAATGTTTTTAAAGTGAGATTATATTATTACCGGATCTTACTGGATGGAATTCAGTTACATCCATCACCTCGCCAAATACAGCATGATTGCATTACAGTCACATACCAGAGCATCTGTTGGCGCCGTGTACCACAAAGGGTGTCTGATGTCTGTATTATGATGAGATTTTCATTCGATGCCGGCTAGTGCCA
Organism: Esox niger; assembly: GCA_016801105.1. Lineage (NCBI taxonomy): Eukaryota > Metazoa > Chordata > Actinopteri > Esociformes > Esocidae > Esox > Esox niger. The sequence goes on along the minus strand of JACXGJ010007213.1, from coordinate 28,826 downwards.
CCTCAGTTCGAACATGGCGGCCCGCAACACCCTCTCAGGTGTGGGGACATTTTCCTTTCGGTTTGGTGATGGGCTCCCTGACGTTGTTGACTGACTCAGTGATTGAAGAAATCATGTGCTTAGCTGTGTTGCTAAGTGACAACAAAAATAGTAGCTGGCAAGATGCTGTCTGTGGCACAAACTACCCTGAGAGATATTCCTCTTGTGTCAGTGTCTCCCTGTCTCTGTTTGTCATGGCGTTTTCTCACTGTGCCTCCCTCTTCTTATTTACCCTTCCTGTCTGCAGTTAATACCCTCTGAGGGAGGTGAAATACAGGGCCTGTTTAGGCTGACATCTTGATAACCTCTGTGAGAGGAAGATGATGTTGTTTCTTTCCATTATGTGTCAAACCTCAAACGAACACACTGACAAAACATCAATCTGACAGAGAGATGTTTTGTAGACGTGTTGATTTGTTGTCTTGTTTGTTTTTCTATTAGAGGAGACAGAGTAGCTTTGCACTGAAAAGCTTTTTCTTGGTTGGGAGCATTTAGCATTTTCAACATGTAGCCGACTATTTTACAGTGACAAATAGTGCATTCCACAAGTTTTTCCTCAATTAAGAAGTAATCAGTGAGGTCAGTGCTATTAGGAAATATACATTTTGTTTGAACTAAGAAGTGTGGATTGCTGATTCAGCGAAGATTGTCTGTTTAATGTTAAATATTTAGCAGCCGTGATGTTGCACAGTAGTGTTGTTATGTTACTGTACAGTAGATAAATGACCGCTGTGTTATCAGTTATGTACTCATGTTAATTACTGTATCTTTTTCTTCAGCAGATTCTTGATTTCTGTCAGAAAACATGTTGTTACATTTTGCCAATGTAGTAGAGTTGCTCTCCATCCTTTAATGTATTGTCTTCCTCCATAACCCTTTCACCTTCATCCTCCTCCTTCCATATCTCCTCCATGTCCCCATCCCCTCCATCTTCCTCCTCCATACCTCATCCTCCTCCTTCACACCCCCTTCACCTTCATCCTCTTTCTCCTTACCCCCTCCATAGCACCACCCCCTCCTCTATACCCCCTTCATCCTCTTTCTCCTCCATACCCACTCCTTCATATCCCCTCCATACAACCCCCTCCTCCGTACCTCCTTCCAGTTCACCCTCCTCCATACGCCCTTCATACCACCTCCCTCTCCTCCATACCCTTTCCGTATTGCGCCTCCTCTTTCATTCCCCCTTCATACCACCTCCCTCTCCTCCATACTCTTTCCATATCGCGCCTCCTCTTTCATTCCCCCTTCATACCACCTCCTCCATCCTCCTCCCACCTCCTCCTCCGTCCCCCTCCGTCAGCCAACACCAAGCCACTGTTGCTGTAGCCTCTACTTCAGACTGAATCCGGCACGGGTGACTGTTTCAACTGTTACCTGTAATTTAGTGTTTTCATTACGGTGTTCCAGCCCTCATTGTGTCGGTGCCTGCTGGCTGCATCCGTCCAACCGGGCCCGTCCACTACCACTCAGACCGGTGAGTTATACACCCAGACTCACTCCCTCCACTGGATCACAGCCAGGGACCTAGACCTGGGTTCAGATATTACTCCAAACCTTTCATATATGTCTAGCGTTTGCCAATAAATCACCGGGATGCATTGCGATCCTTTGGCAGGCTTCACCGTTGATTTCATTGTGACAAATGAGAACCAACAAGCACGGGCGAGATCAATCAGGCCTAGATTAGGTATTTGGATATTTGAACCCAGCCCTGGCACAGAGAGTCATCGGGGTGCCTTATTGGGGTTGAGCTCGAAGGCCTTTGTAACAGCCCCCTCCCCCCGCCAGGCCCCAAGCTGACCAGGGTCAGCCGCGGGACAATCGTCAACTGAAATCCTCTGTCTCTGTGCCGTTGTTCTGTCCTCCCTGCCTCCGGCTCCACTCCGTTTGGGTTTTCATGGCGTCATTTGGCTGGTGTGGGGGCGTTCATGTCTGGCTGCATGGCACGCTCACGTTCGCTGGGATGGTGTGGCTTTAGGAGTCGAGTGTTCATCCATCTGTACAGCAACCACTGATAAATCTTAACTGTGCTCCAAATGGCACCTTATTCCCTCCAGAGTGCCCTACTTTAAACCACAGCCCTGTTTTCTACTGAGGCTCTAATGTAGAGGGGTTGTTTTAAATCTTTGGTCTGCAGGCGGGTCATTCCCACTATATGAGGTGTTGTTTCTGGCCCCAGGAAAATGTCATTCCTGTTTAGTGTAAAATACTGGAAATGCAGGTGACCTTTATCTTAATAACAGAAATCTATTAATGTGGTAATTAATATGGACACTTTTCATTTTTGTAATGACATCAACCTGTATGCAAAATAAGACATAAAAGTAATATATAAAATTGTAAAAGGAAAATAGTTTTTGTTAAAATCTCTTTAAAAAAAAATCCATTAATGCTCTTTTTATCATTTGTATATTTTATATTTTGATGTTTCCCTGAAATGTCCCTGAATAAAGATATATGGAAATGTTTACCAATTTCAATAAGAAAAAAAGGATGCACACACTCAAAAATGAGTTCTTGACGAATATATATATATATATATATATATACTTTCTGATGGTATGTGGATGTCCCTGACAAAGTGGAGGTATTTTAAGGTTTCATGCAAACAATCTGACTAGATTTATTAATTTAAGTGTCCGAGTTTGACCAATGTTTCTCAAACAATCGAACATTTCCTTTTTCTGAAAGCTTATAAGAAAATATTAAATGAATTATTTTTGCTAGAATGTTGAGGTCTTAATGGCACCATGTAGCAGACCCAGGTAATACTGTACAGAGGCCACTCATTTCTTATCTTATCCCACATCAGTTCAGATGATTCTTCACAATCTGCGTCCAGATCTACTTCCCCTGGTCTCTCTGGACCTGTGTAACTTCAAAGCCACTTACGGTACAAGGTCATACACCCCCAACCCATGGACAGGTGTTTAACTGAAGTGACCTTGTGCATTATCAGTTCATACCCAGAGGCCCTGGTGTCTTTCCTGCTCAATGAGCATTTAGAACAACCCTCTGCATCAGAGCCTCTGTATGGACTAGGACACTGGTCTGAAGTACTGAACCTTGCATTCAGTAGTGTGTCATTTGGGATGCCCTGAATGCTGGGAAGGGAACACATTAAACAGTTGGTGTGAGGCAGAGATAAAGTTCAGTCATTTCTGCTTGACATTTAGCTCCAGGCCATCCCCATTAGCTCTAGTCCACTCCTCTCTGTCGACAGACAACTCAGCAGCGTACCGTTGTACCTTGGTGAGGTCGACCTGCGTTAGGACTGTTGCAGTGGAAATTACCTGGGAGTAAACACAGACGAAAACCATGGGGGTGGTGTGTGATGACATCAGGACACACCTTCCCTCAGCGAATAGAAAGGACCTGTTAGTTTTGTGCTGTGGGCCCTGCCTAGTGTATAAATAGAGTGGTGTATTTATGGTAGGGCAATTTGTCACGGTCTTGGCCGTGACATCAGTTCCTCTCTGTGTTTTACCTTCCTCCTGGCTTTTAGATACTTGTAACTAATCAGTTGCAAAACAACGTAGTTAATAATGTCTGTGTTTGTTTTAGAATTCTGCTTCTCCTTGTGCCTCATTTCATGCCAGGCTAACACCAACCAAACTCACCAGTCTCCTTCTGTCATCTTGTCTGCCCTGGTCACTTTCTCCACCTCCATCTACTCCATTCCCCGCTCTTCTTTAATATAAATACTAAAAACTTTCTACCGGATAAATCTGAGTGGGCTTTTTTACTCATCACACAATTAGAATTCCCACGTGACAGGAGGGCAACATCACAGCAAGACGTTTCTCCGGCTGAGGTATTCAGACAGCTGAACATCCTAAACATCTTCCCGTTTATAATAACGTGGCTCTAAATATCAGCCGCGACGTCCACCCTCACCTCCAACACTGTCAATTTTGGGTTTGCATCAGTCAACAACCCTTTCTTTTGGGGGAAATCTCCAAACACCCGGGGAGAAGGTATAACGGGGCCATTTTGGTGTTCTGAGCTCGGTTGTTTGAGCCACAGTTTAGTATTCATGTGGTGAAACACGTCCGCTGCGTCAGATAAAACAAAAGGGTTCATAAAGAGGAAATGCAAAGTACAGTTTGACATCTGGCTAATCTGAACTCTATCACTCTGTGTGTGTCTCTCTTTCCCTCCCACTCCATTTCTCTCAGTTTCCCTTCCTTCCACCCTCACACCTCCCTGTGCTGTGAAGTGACCGTTGCCCCTCCAGTAGGCTGGAAGCTACAGTACCAGCGAGGTTCTACTACAGCAGGATCTATGGAGAGTAATGGGGCTGAGAACAACTGAAAAGTGGGGGAGGAAGAGAGGAGAGCAGCACGACCTCCTCAAACACTTACAGTAGTACTGCTTCTTCTGTCTCTCTTTGTCTATCGGTCCATTTCTTTTTTTTCTCGCTCTGGATTCCATTAGAATTTAATGGGATTTATTGGCATGGGAAACGGTTGTTTACATTGCCAAAGCAAGTAAAAATAAGAAAGGTATAAAAACAATATTATTAAATTAGAAAATAATAACATGAAATACGTTTTAAAGGGATAAAGGCATTTTGAATATTATATTATAGGGTAGGTACAGTGTTGTAAAAACTGGAAAATAGTTGAAAAACAAGTGAGATTGACAAGAGGAAGTTAATAAAGAGACATTCATAAAGGTTATGTTCAAAATGTTGTTTGTGTTTCACTGGTTGTGCTTTCCTCATGGCAACGGGTCAATCTTTCTGATGTGAGGACATAGGGGTATTTGCCAACAAAGTACAGGATTTTATCAATGTTTTATTTAAAATTCAGGTAGTTAAGTGCAGCTCTGCTTCCACCTCATTTTGTGGGCAGTGTCTTTTCTCAGGAAGTATTTTGCCCCTGTGTACTTTCTCTTTAAGGTAAGGAAGCATTCCAATTCACTTAGTTTTTTGGGTTATTCTTTCTAATGTGTTAAAATTGTTATCTTTTTGTTTATCATTATTTTGATTGGGTCTACACTACTGGTTTTATCTGTTTGATTCTCATTGTCTTTCCCTTTCTCTCTCTCTATATGTCTGTTTGTCTATCTGCCTCCCTGAGAAAATGTGGATATAAGGAAGAAAACACATTTAATTTATATTTGCTAATTCCACAGAGCAATGAGAACAGAAATCCACACATTTCCTAAATACAGTGACACCTTGACCAAATAATTACTGTTCCTCCAAGACTTTTTGCGGCGCTGCTATTTCTTCTTGTATTCAGGGAATAATTTTCGCCATGTCATGTTCTGCAAAGAACAACAAACATATGGTAATTTATTGCATAGACTGACTATGAATAATGTATGAATAATTTCATAAACAATTTGACAATTTTGTCCATCGTGGAAGCACACACAGAGGATGTCTGCTGCTCTTACCTTCTTGCCCAAAGTAGCCTCCTGAGATTTCAGGTCCTCCAGAGTCTCGTAGGTGTTCCATTGCTGAGCTGCATCTGTGATTTCTGTCCCCTTCAGGCCACCATCCCCAGGAATCTGTTCGTAGGTGTTATCGGCTGTCTGATGTTGGGGAGGCCCAGATGGAACCTCCGCATACATACTGTCCTCCTGCTGCGCCTTGGAGTCAGACCTCCAGCCGTCGTCCCCTTCCTCTCTCTGGACATGAGGTCCCCGGGGCCACTCCTGGCCCACGCCAAGCCCAAGTGAGGTGTAGTAGGGCAGGTTGGTGTTTCCGTGAGGCTGGATACTCCCCCTGGGATCCTGCAGGGAGTAAGGCTGGCAGGTGGCCCTCTTGGGAACGTCGGGGGCGTTCAGGGAGGCGGAGTAGTCCCCCTCCTCGTCTGTGGTGGCGTCCAAGCGGGGAAAAGAGTGTCTCCTTGTGTACGACAGGGTCAGCTCAGAGTATAGCACTCCCCCTGTTGCTGTGGAGGTGTAACTGCGATTGTCATAATGGCTGAAGTCGGTATTGTCTGCAGACCGTGGCCCCATGGCTTGGTTAAGACTCCCGACACTGGCCAGCCTCTCCACTTTGTTCTGGACGGTGTGGATTTCAGCATACTGAGTCTGACTGGGCACCGTGGTCTTGTGAGGGTTGTGTTGTAGAAGGGCGTACTGGGTTTGCGATGGGCTCTTGTCAGGCAGGTTTCCACTCAGGGAGTGGGTCAGAGGTTGGCTCCGCCTCGGGACAGGAGGAACTGCTTGCTGAAAATAAGTGATAAAACAGTTCTGTTTCAGGTTTGCTCGGTACAAATGACCTGAAGACTTCATGTCATTTTTATGTTTTCATCCTTCCACATGCTACACCCATAATCCTGTTTATTAGTATTATTATCACCGGTTATTAGAAGTTCTAAAATGACATTAGTATGTGAATACCTGTGGAACAGACATCCTGCCAGTGGATGCTGTTAAGGTCAACTTCCTGTTGGAATTCGACGGCAGAATGGGTGGCAGTGCTGGGTGTTTCCACACCTCATTCTGAGGCACATTCCTTGGGTCATTCTGATGGTTACTCCATTGGTCAGTCGGTTGATAATGGTCACTCGGTTGATAATGGTCACTCGGTTGATAATGGTCACTCGGTTGATAATGGTCACTCGGTTGATAATGGTCACTCGGTTGATGAATGTCACTCGGTTGATGAATGTCACTCTGATGATGGTCATTCCTCTGATGGTCATTCTTTTGATGATGGTCTTTCCCCTGATGACGGTCTTTCCCCTGATGATTGTCTTTCCCCTGATGATGGTCTTTCCCCTGATGATGGTCTTTCCAGTGATGACGGTCTTCCCACTGGTTGTGGTCTTCCCAGTGATGACGGTCATTCCTCTGGTGATGGACATTCCATCTCTTGTGCTGCTCGTTCTGCTTGTCCCAATAGCTTTTCAGGGCTCGGACATTGACCCCACCTATTGTCTTCTCTTTGGCCCCAAACTGCACCACATCATAGAGTTCACCCGAGGAAGACTAACCAGAAACAGATAACACAGGGGTTGCCATGGGGATAATATGTGCAGCATAGTAACCACTGGTTATTGTGAGAACCTATTGCAGAACCTAAAATAGTTATTGCTTCAGTTACTTATTTACTATCCAGTTATTCATTTTAATTGTTCACTATTTTACTTGTGGTGTTGCACTTACTGTTGACAGAGTTACCAAGTTAAATGTTAACTGAAATGTAAAACAGAGCAGGTTTAGGAAAGAGAAGGATAATTCAGATGTACTACAGCCCCACAGTTGATGTACAGCGCCACGTACCAGGTCAACAAACCATGTCAGCGTACCGGGTCAGAGCACCAGGTCCGCATACCTGCTCAGTGTATTAAATCAGCGTACTGGGTCGGCGTACTGAGTCAGTGTGACAGGGCAGTGGACCGGGTCAGGTCATGGTACCAGGTGCATGTGCCAGCTCAGGTTGCCAGGTCAGTAGTTGTGGACTGTTGTATTGAAACGTCTAACAGCATAGGCTGTGTCCGAAATATAACTCCTCTAAAACCCAAAACGCATCAGGAGGATACTTTCAGGGGTCCAGCACATTAAAACTGTGACGGACCTTTTGATCCATCTTGGTTCTTTAAGGGAACTGTTTAAATTTAGATTCAAGGACTCTTTTCAGAACTTGTTAAAAGGTTTCTCGACTAACTTGCTGTACAGGGGTCCCACCACGTGTTCTATTTCGGTTCTTTTGTAGACCATGACATGAGCTGTGCGCACGACTCATCCAACTCATCCACATGGACCGTGTACCTGGCTGCAGGTGGACGTGAGGTATTCTCCAAAAGGCTGAACGGGGCTCGTCCTGTAGTGCTCTATCAGGTCTCTCAGGCTGCGATGAGGCTGGTCGTCCCCAGAGATGATGAACAGCCCCGCCTGGTCCTGGTTAATCACAAAATGGCGGCAGCGGTCTTGTCCCCTGAGGAAGGATTCAATAGGTTACAATGAACTGGAACAGAAAAGAAAAAACGGGTACGACATGAATAAACAGAGTGGCGTCACAACAAAATACAACACCCTGGTCTGTTGTGTTCACAGACCTTGTTTTGGTGATAGTTTTGAACAAGTCTAAATGGGGGGGGAAACCAACAACACATGCAACTTAAAACTTTACAAATCGTCCTGTTCCACGGTTTCGTGTGTCTCACTTTACCAGTTCAGCATTGGCACTGACCTGTATGAGAGGATGTAGCCAATAGCTTTGTCACTGAGTCTGATGAGAAAACACCCAAGAGGCTTATCTTTCAGTTGATCCTCTGCCTCCCTGACAGAGGTGGGGGAAGTCACACTGTCAGTCACTGTTCACAGGCAAATGAGCTTAAATGTAGCATCCAGCACATTCTGACATTATAAATCAGTTTAAAAGGGCCTAAATAAAACACTGCTTTTTTGAGCCTGTTTAAGATGCTGCGGTTTTAATGTTTAATCACCCTCAACACAATATGACTAAAACCTAGAGATCAGAAATCATCCTAATTCCAGTCAGTCGAAATGCCTCAAAAACAGAGAGTTGACCATCAGAACATAAAACACAGAAACAATTTGTTGTATTCCCACTGTTATTGTTGAGAGTCTTACTTCCTGGGGGTGAAGCCCTGGAACCAATCAGGAAAGTTCCCGTTTTGGAGGAGTATCAGGGGGGCTTGGGTGTCAGTGAACCACTTCTGGACCAGCTCCTTCAGCCCTCCTCCACCCTCGGCAGTAGACTCCATGTGTAGGTCCAAACAACCAGGCCTTGGATTTATTCTCTCTCACACACACACCCAAAGACACACACTGTGTCCAGGTCCAATCAACAAACGGTTTCCTCAAGGTATTGGAAACATTCGCCAGCAGCCTTGTTAGTCGCTGAACGAAATGTCAAGATAAGAAAAAAAGATTCAGTAGCTATTGTAAAAACGGCAAGGTAAAATGAGTCCGTTTCAAATGGCAAAATGGGCAAAAGTGTCAGTTGCAGTTTTTAAAAAAACGACACGATAAGAAAAAGTGTCCGGCTCCGTTAATTAGAACGGCAAGGTGTGGAGAATAGACAGCTAGCCACCTGGGGAAACGTCCCACTCCGTCCAGCAGCAACCGGTTCTGACTGCAGTCAATTCCCACACTCGACGGGTAGTGATTTGGGTGCCTCATTTACCTATTTTCCGCTGCTAAGTTTCACGTGACTCCGTCAGTGTCCGATGAACAGGACCATTGTCTCCATTTATCTCCCCCATCTGCCCCTCAAACGGCGGCGCTGTCTGTGCCGCTGCAGTGGTCATTTTGCTATCTCCTTTCCTTCTCACTCATCATACTATGACAACAATGGCTAAAATATAAATTTTCACAACAGTACACAGAAACGGGCATATCACAGCATCAAACAGGCAAATTCCTTTATAAACAAATGCTACTGGCGGTCGTTGTATTGAGACAGTTTTACAGTCAAAGAAATAGGCCGGATTCTTTCAATGGCTCCTGCGATGAAAGGTGTGAGAGCATACTGGTTTAACATTTAAATTATAGTTTAAGCTTTTAGGCAATGCCGACGTAGACAGAAGCCTGGGAAAGGTTTATGCCAGTCCTAAAAGAACATGTGCACCTGTTTTCTAAATATCCTTTGTATTAGGCTGTAGTTTGTCTGTCTGACCTCAACGCATCAGATGGCGTGAAGGAAGATAATACGCCTGTTACCAACATTGTGTTTCCCAACATTGTGTTTCCATTGCGTGCGCTATCCCGGGTATCAGTTCCGGACTGACATTCCAGTCCAAGTCTTGGTCATTTTAATCAACATGCGGTGAGACGGCACCAAGGTTGATGTGCAATTGCTGACAACATTTTTTTAAATAACTGTTCATGTGGTGCTGGCCTTGGTGGCGGGGGTAACAAACTACGAAGAAAAACAATTATTGTTATGTAATAAAATGTGTTTTAGGGACGAGGCACTTTGCTCTGCTGGCAGGGTAATCTGTACCGTCACCTGGGGTAAATTCCCCCCATTCTTCCCAATGGGAGATTATGCCATAGGGTTTAGCTATTTACCTCACCTTCACAGGAATTCCACTTTTTCTTTTACTTGTTCTTTAGACTCCATTATGTACAATTAAACCAAACTCTTTGATTTGAAGTAATTTATTTTAAATTCCAGCAGTCTTGAGACAAACCAAATGCTTTAATTTAGTATTACAGTAGACATTTTTTACTATGTTTAACCCCCTGGTGGTTCAACCTATTTTTTGAAGGACCATAATAGACCAAAACAATTATTTACTTATTTACTTGAGCTAGACTAGTTAACTGTGAAATTTGGAATGATAATACTTAGCTCTATAAAACCGTAAAACCAATCAATGCCTGCCAAACTTCTTAATTTATTGAACTTGTTCAGGTCAAACAATACGTGACTGGAAATGGGATTTTATTACACTTAAAATAATATCCTAATTCATTTCGAATATACATAGGCCCACATTTACAACTTAGATCAAATTACAAAAATAGATCAAATGACCTCAAAATCCTTTCCAACGGTAACATTTTGTATATTAACTCTAGTGCCAGCCAGAGAGGGGAAACATGTAGTGTTATAAGATTCAGGGAGGGGGGCGTCTTACCCCACTGTTACCTTGATAGTTAAAGCAGCCGGTTCAGAAAACAGGTAAGGATTTCAGGGCATTATCCTACTGGACAGATGAAATGTGATATATTGTTCTTATAACTCAAGGGCACTCAGCAGGACCGGGCCACTCCAGTCTTCCCAGCATCAGTATCAATACCTGCCGCTGTAATTAAATTACCAGAGAATAGAGAATCGGATGCCCTTGGCTAGCTCTATTATTTGCTCTCTGTCATTTCCAGTATCTAGACCCATTTGTCAACATTTTTTTCTTGATCCACTGGTGGGGGGGGGGGGGGGGCTGTTGTGGATTAGTCTTGCATCCACAATGGCACCCAAGTCCAAATAAAACACCGTACTTCTCACGAGCCAATGTTACAAAAACGAGTGCTATTGGGGCACAAACGTAACTAGACCCTATCTGATCCTTTGTGAAATTTTGTTTTCTTCACTTAATAATTGAAAAGCAGCTCATACGAATCCCCTTAGACCCTATTCCCTTGGTGTTGTCACACAGGGCGTCGGTGTCTGTCAGCGACCTAGTGCTATCGCGACCTCTCGCGGTTCATCACGCAGAGTCTGTGTTCTAGGATAATCTAGCTTCCTACAAGGAAGCGAAACATCCCAGCAGAGTTAGCCGCTTATGGTGTCATTTGCATCTGTGATGAGGCAATTTGCGTGCGCTTCTGCTGGTCGCGCACCAATTGGTTTTCTTTAGAAGACAGCTGGTGTGCCAATAGCTCCCTCGCCGTTTGTTGAACACCATGTGCGCACTGAGCGCTGAGAACACGCGCGCATACACATTACACACACACACACACACACACACACACACACACACACACGCTGAAAAATACGGGCTTCGTCCAGGCTGTTGACTCGCGTGTTAGAAGCCTAGCAGGTGTCGTTCACTGTGACGCAGAAACGCGCACCGGGAACCTGAGAACAAGCGTGGTTCATAGTCGACTTAGGTCTTCGTAGACAGAAGAGAAACGAGACTGACCGGAGAAGTTTGTGGACACGCATGGGCAGTTATTTTAAAATGGTAAGTTTTTTTTCAACTACCCGATATTTGACATTTTATGTATTAAATCCATTGGTCAACTGCATTAGACCTATTGTACCCCCACATTGTAAAATCTGGTAACATTGCAGTCCACCATGTTCCATGAAGTGTTCCTACATAAGAGTTGATAGAACTACAATGTAAAGTCTAGTGTAGAAACCTATGCTGCAACACTAGTTCAACAAGACAATTCATAAAACGTTTTACTAATAGTTTGAACCTCAAAAGAGTAGCTTTTAATAGAATCATAATAACTGTATTCTGATATTTTATGACCGGGTTTACTTGGCTCGTGGAGGAATAAAGAACACATGGAGAGAATGACTGCTTAATAACACGTGTAACATCATCGTCGTCATCCCCACCAATGAAGACCGCAGGTATGGCTGTGTTTAAGCAGCAGAAAGTGGAGGATTTCTACGACATTGGAGAAGAATTGGGCAGGTACAACATCCCGACAATAACACAGAAAAATATTCAAACGCTTATCCTTTTCCCATTGTCTCAATAAAGTGTTTTCTATTTACACACAACATTTGAAGGTCAATCAGTGGTTGTAAATGTTTTTCTGGCCTCTGAGTCTTGCGCGTTTTTGTATGTTGCGTATTGGACGGTCGGTCTTTACCTCATCATCCCAAAACAGCATTGGTGTAGTCCTGAGTTACTATTTAAAACCAATGTATTTACAGTGCTCAGGCTCCGGCCTGTAACACCAGAGTGGGGAGACACTCCAGCTACACGCTTCGATCCTGTCCGCTGGTTGCTTGGCGATGACTCCGAGTCAGGCCTCTGTCTGCCTGCATGATGCGTTTACACACTGATAATCGACCACACTGATGAAGCCATGACAATAACATATCCTTTAGTGGCAAGTCACCCAGCAAACGGAACGTTTTGGTGATGTCCTGATCGTGTCTGTTGTCTAGGGGTTTTCCAAGCGTTTAGATGTACGTGTTATATTGAGGTAGGCTATGTGTATTAGCTAAATGCTACCCGTTCCCCAATTAGTGCGCTTCTCGTGACCCCTTAAGTTAAATAATGGCTTCCTAAACACAGTTGGCTCAGTCTGAGACCAATGTAATACGATGTAAACATATGGAGTGTATACTTGAGAGAAGCTGACTGTTGTGTCCGATTGATTGACACTGACCAGTAGTCACGCACACATACGTAAAACCGAGGAGCCGACAGGTGGAGACAGGTGGCTGCCGGGACATACAGGGTGTTGTCTGTTTTTCATGGCTGCTCATTTTTCAGATGCAGTGGAAGGACTGAAAAGTCTGTTTGTCAGGCTAGCGTTGATGCCTTCTCACAATGGGTTGCTTTTAATTAGTTCACTCTTGTAACATCCGAAAGGACCACAGGTTTTTCACACCCAGGGATTCAGTCTCGCTACCTTTTGGGGACTGGTCAAATGCTTTAACCCCTTGGACCGACTGACACACCATAAAATAAAGATATAAACATATATTGTGCAAAGAGAATTTCGTTTAAGGTACTGGGTCAACAGAATCTCAAACGGTGCCCTGTACTTAGTGACCCATTAGTTTATTTAGAGCCACTTCTCTAGTGGCAGCTGAGCTCGGCTGGCAGTCCGTCCCCACGTTGCTGTTTAAAGATGGCTTCCTGCTATTTTTAGATACGTGTCTATATCTCATCTCACAGCAACACAATGAATGAGGAAGTATAAGTTTACCTCACTGTACGGGGAGTAGAGGAAAACCAGACGAGGCCAAGTTCTTCAGACTGTATGACGTACAGTGTATTTGGAAAGTATTCAGGCCCCTTCCCTTTCTCCGAATGTTGTTGTGGTAAAGTCTTAATTTATAATTGATGACTATTTTGCCATCAATGTACACACAATACCTCACAATGACAATGAACATCTGTGAGTAGATTTCCATTGACTGCATCCTGGCAAGTCTGCTTTACAAGCGTTCCCTGGACCGTTCTCCGTCCCGTGATGTTACCTTGGTGTCTGTAACCGAGGCACTGTGGTAGTGGATCGTTTGATGTTTTCCATGAAAATGTGAATATATCCACAAAATGTGGGTGGACTACCATGCAAAACAGAGAAAGTGGTTACGCAGTGTTTTCCAGTCAATTACACTTCACCACTGTTAACTTGAGCACACCAGATATTTAACTAAAGCAGATGTGGTGTGAAGATAGTCCTTCTATGACCTGACACTGACAGGTGGCAGCCGCAGCTCAGTTTTCTGCCTGCTCGTGATTAATGGAGCTAATGGAGAGTGTCGCGTTTGACCAACAGTGCCATTTTTCAGAGGACAAGTTAACCGCCAACTGCCAGCATTCATCTTGTACAGTACTAATTCAGAAGCCTGATCACTGGCTAAAAGAAATGGATAAAGAGGTCATGGTTGGAGCTTTGTTGTTAAGTTTCATTACAGCTTTTGATCAGATTATCATTTCCTTTACATCTCCTGTTATCAAATGGGTTGAGAATTTCCAAAACGTATCCTTCACAGCAGCTGCCTTTGCCTCTTACTCTTCAAAATTCTCACAAGCAGCCTGGTAATGGTGATGTACAGAACCAAAGGTTTTGTACACATCTACTCATTCAAGGGCATTTCTTTATTTTTACTATTCTCCCCAGTGTACAATGACAGTGAAGACATCAAAACTATGAAATAACACATGGACTCGTGTAACGACCAAAAGCGTTAAACAGATCCAAATACATCTCATTTAGTTGATTCTCTAAATTAGTCCCCCCCCCTGCTTTGGTGAAAGCTTTGCACATTCTGGGCATTCTCACAACCAGCTCTACTCCTGGTACTGCTGCGCCAATGCAGCCAGGTGTGTGAATCCTGGACACGGCAAACCGATGGGGGTTGAGCATGGGGGCGGTGGACGGAGCTGTAGGATGGGGCTGCACTGGGTCGTAGGTTGTAGCGACTCATTCAGGTAACAGTCACTCAGAACCAGGTCCTTGGCTAATGGGGGCCGCGTGGCGGTTCAGGGCTTAACAGACCAGGGGGGAGAATTTTCACCAGGAAGCCAGTGTGCTCAGTGTGACGCTCTTCTTCTCCGTTCCAGCGGTCAGTTTGCCATTGTGAAGCGCTGCCGGGAGGTGAGCAGCGGTCTGGAGTTTGCCGCCAAGTTCATCAAGAAACGGCAGAGCCGAGCCAGCAGACGAGGTGTGAGGAGGGAGGAGATCCAGAGGGAGGTCAGCATCCTGGAGCAGACCCAGCACCCCAACATCGTCACCCTCCACGATGTCTACGAGAACCGCACTGACGTCGTTCTCATCCTGGAGCTGTGAGTCGGATCACGCCAGGGTCCTTATTCAGGGGCGCCGTTCGGTTTTAGGTTGAGCAGCGAAATTAATATTTTTTTCAGCAAAGATTGGACGGATTAGATCTTCCACAGATGAATGGGCCTATCCTTATCACATCTCTGCTAGCGACCAAACACACCTTATAGTCTCTGCCAGCGACCAAACACATCCTATAGTCTCTGCCAGCGACCTAACACATCCTATAGTCTCTGCCAGCGACCAAACACATCCTATAGTCTCTGCCAGCGACCTAACACATCCTATAGTCTCTGCCAGCGACCTAACACATCCTATAGTCTCTGCCAGCGACCAAACACATCCTATAGTCTCTGCCAACGACCAAACACACCCTATAGTCTCTGCCAACGACCAAACACACCCTATAGTCTCTGCCAGCGACCAAACACATCCTATAGTCTCTGCCAACGACCAAACACACCCTATAGTCTCTGCCAACGACCAAACACATCCTATAGTCTCTGCCAACGACCAAACACATCCTATAGTCTCTGCCAGTGACCAAACAGCCTAAGGTCTGAACAATATATTTTTTTTCTTAATAACCTCCAACACCAATTAATGGCACTCAAAATAGACCATCGTATTTGAAAAGGTCATATTTACACCTGTTAAATATCCAAAATGCCTTGCTATCTTAGTTGATGTCATGGGTGTTGATCTGTCGTTAAGTAACAAAACAAGCACCTTTGTGAGACGTGATTATCTTCTATTCTGAATTGGCCTAATAATAGCAAGTGATGAGAGTAGGATTTAGCTGTGGTTCCCAAGTCCGGTCCTCCAGTCCCCTCCCCAACAGCACATGCGTTATATTTAATGTTGTTTCAAGGGGGATCTCTTTGGTGCTGGAGTTGCCAGGTAGATTTGTACCTTGTAGTTCCTTCACCACGTAACTGCCACCTATCAGAGTAAACATCTCCCTAGCTTGCCCCTGGCCCAACGTCTGCTGGAACGCGGTCACCTGCCAAGCACTCACCTGTTCTATGCATGGTTGGACACTTTTCAATGAGCTTGGCGTATTCTTCAATTGAAGAACCAATCCGAGCGCTGCGGTCTGAATAACACGGATTTCACAAATTAAATTACAATAGGCAGTCTATGCCTCACTGGTTGAGACCCACACAAACAACAGGTGCCAGGCTTGTTACCTCTTTCACTTCCAAAGGTCTGTTCTGCTATGCTTGAGATATGCTGTGTCTGTGTGTGTGTGTGTGTGTGTGTTCCAGGGTGTCTGGAGGGGAGCTGTTTGATTTCCTGGCCCAGAAGGAATCTCTAAGTGAAGGAGAAGCGACTCAGTTTATCAAACAGATTCTAGAGGGCGTCCACTATCTCCATTCCAGGAAGATAGCTCACTTTGACCTCAAGGTTCTGCACGCACAGACATACAGACACACACAGACACACACACACATACACACCTACGAGGGAGTTGCAATCAATATTGAGTAAAAGTTTCTCTGGGTTTAGGCTAAATAACTAATATGTAAAGTTATGCATTGTGAGATTCTTAGCTTGTAAAGATGCTGGTAATTAGATTCAGGGATGTGTCACGCACAGGGATTTCAACCAGTGACACAATGCACCTCAAATTACAAAAGGGAAAGAGAGAGGGGGATAAAGAGAGGGGGATGTAGAGAGAGGGGGATGTAGAGAGAGAGGGATGTAGAGAGAGAGAGGGGGATGTAGAGAGAGAGGGATGTAGAGAGAGGGGGATGTAGAGAGAGGGGGATGTAGAGAGAGGGGGATGTAGAGAGAGGGGGATGTAG
>JACXGJ010007213.1:0-11957 GCA_016801105.1 Esox niger | reverse complement strand
GAGATGTAGCGAGAGGGAGACAGAGACCGAGATGTAGAGAGAGGGAGGAGAGACAGAGAGAAAGTGCTGTGTCAGGTTTGGAACAGCGCTCTGTAAAGGTGCAGTCTTTTCCAGTCACCAGAGCGACAGATGTTGGCCCAGCAATGGGAAGTACCTGAGACAAATGGCAGCCTATTCTCTATCTAGTGCACTCCTTTTAATCAGCTCTCCTTGGACCACGGCAAAGATGTCTGACAACACCGGTCGGGAACATGTCTGTGTGAAACATGCATAAACATAAAATATAATATAGCTTCATCATCAATCTCCCTCATGCATTGTAACAGCATCTAAGAATGGTACATATAAAACAGGGTTTGCTGTAAGGTGTTTGCTAGTAAGCATTAAACAGTTATTTTTGTGGGGTCAAAGACACTTTGAAGCGTTAATTTCAGCTGTGTTCTAGGTCTGGGCTGGGTTCCAGGCTTTGCTACTCAATATTGCTGTGTTGTTGGGAATTGACTCCCTTAAGTATTGCTCAAATCCTTTTCTGTAATTCACTTTGAGGAAAATGTAATGGTTTTCCTCGCAAAAATGAATTGTAATTATTTAGGATTCATGTTGAGCCCATCCTATAGATAGGCCTGCCACAGAAACTGAGAAATTGGCTCCCTGAGCAAATGTCCACTCTCTTTCTCTCTCTGGTCCCTAGCCTGAAAACATCATGCTGCTGGACAAGAACATGCCCTTGCCAAGGATCAAACTCATCGATTTTGGCCTCGCACATAAAATTGAAGCAGGAGCTGAGTTTAAAAACATTTTTGGTACTCCGGAATTTGTGGGTAAGACTTGAGCACGGAGATGCTCACACACAAGCCATCACTGGACTGGTGCACAACAATACAATCTAATGATACCATATAGTCGCTCTGCTATTATTGGTTGTGGTCTTCTCAGGATCCACCTCCCATCTATTTTAGCTCCAGAGATTGTGAACTACGAGCCACTGGGCCTGGAGGCAGATATGTGGAGTATCGGTGTTATAACATACATCTTGTGAGTGGAAAATCGCGACACATTCACATTCAGATTCGGAGCATCAAACCAACAGATGTGATTTGGCAGGGCGATTTGTACATTTTCAAACATGTACTCAGAGTCAGTGATAACGGTACGTCAAACCATAGTTGTCCTGGATCGGCTTGTGCTGGAATATTGAATGACCACAAGGGGGCGACGAGACAGCCCAAACAGATCCGGTTCTCACACACACCCATCTTAAAAAGGCTGAGGTCTCTCCTTTCATGTCTCGTTCCAGCTGATGGAGAGTATGTTTAAATGCAACATAGCAATGTGATTTTTCTTCCGGCAAAGCACGTTCACGTCTTGATCGAGTGTTTTGATTAGACTGACTGTGCATGATCATCCCAATATCAATACGACGTGGCTAGATCCTAGATCCTGGATCCAGGTCTGTCTGTGCTACTAACCCTCCTCCTCTCCGGTCCCGGACGGTGTGTTCCAGGCTGAGTGGAGCATCTCCTTTCCTGGGAGAGACTAAACAGGACACCCTGGCCAACATCTCAGCCATGAACTACGAGTTTGACGAGGAGTTCTTCGGCAGCACCAGCGAACTGGCCAAGAACTTCATCCGACAGCTCCTGGAGAGGGACAAAATGTAGGCTGGGGGCGTGGTTTGGGAATAAAGGTCAGGAGTGGGTGAGGTAAAATGGGGTAGCATTTCGGGTTTGAAACACGGTTGTCTTTGTGTGCCACAAGACAAGTTAGATGCTGAGTAAAGCCTAGTACTTATGGTTTAAACCTTTACATGTCAAGGACCCCCAAATATTATTTATACCTAGACAAAGACCCCATACAGTTTATGATTACGTTTCTAAGAGGTCCAATGACTACCCCTGGCAGTCCTTTGGCTACACACAAGTCATTCTATTCTTCACATTTGGCCATAGCGTATTCCAATTTCATGTGCAATCCGAACAGGGCCATCTTTGGGCCTTTAAATACGTTTTCATGTGGGGCCCTCCAGGAGGTTGGGGCCCAGGTGTGGTGCCCTGTGAATACATCACTGATAAAACCCCAGACTACTGACGTACCTCTTGGTTCATTTTACCTGGTGCATTTACAGCACATTGTCGTAGCAGCCACTGAGGTTTGTATTAAATGACATATTCCCACACTTTCCCCATTAGGAGGTTTGTTGATGTCGGTCTGCATGACTACAGTACATACTTGTTTACAGTGACACAGAGTGGTATTTGTCTGAAGGTCACAGTCTGAAACCAAGTTGCCATGATAATGTCCTCCCGACATGTCTGCGCTGCCCTGTAAGTATATAATGGTGTTTGTTTTGAAGGAAGAGACTAACCATTCAAGATGCCCTCAACCACCCCTGGATTCAGGTATTTTGAAAAACATACGTTTATGTACTGCGTAACAACTATTTCTGATGTGCATCGAAAATGACGCCCGATTCAAACAAGTCCGACTTTAAGATTGAAACAGATGTGTCCTTTTCGGTCGTTGTGACGTAACGTGTCTCGAGGCAATATAATGCGTTATACATGAAAACTGGTGTTTGCAATAACAGCCTCATGAGTGCCTTGTCAAGTGCTCTGTTCCTAACAAATAAAGGATTTGTGGTGGTTTTTTTATGGTTGCGCTTTAACTTGAAGGTCTTTAGGATTTTAATGTTCATGACCATGAAATAGATGTTTTTCATGGTCGGCTACACGCTCAGACAATTATAGATCCAAATAACAAGCCCTTGCCAAGTGGGGTTCCATGGTTTGTCTGTTAATAGAAAGCCTTGTTTAATAATATATATATATTAAAATAAGTAATACCACAACCGCTTTGCGATTTACCTTTTTATTATCTAGCACAACTTAATAACAGATACTGTGCTGAACAGATATGCATCCAATGCACTGCTTCGGATGTGTGTGGTCGTTCCGCCTACGTAGCTATCTGAAGATATACGCTTTAGCTGTAAGTTGCTCTGGACATGAACATCTGGTGAATAACTTGAGTGTTAATGTGTCCTTGAATCCTAATACAGAGGTGTGTGTGTTTTCATCATGGTGGCATATTACCAGGGCCGCTCTAGGCTTAAGAGACATACTTGGTCGCATAGGGTCCCTGACTGCTAGAGGGCCCTAACCAATAGGGACTGCTAGGGGAGGGGGCCCCAAATGATATTTTGCTTAGGGCCCCCAAAAGGCTAGAGTTGGCCCTGAATATCACCTGTGTCAGGAGGAAATAGGCTGCCGTCCGTGCGACTCTAAACTTAATGTGCATCTAATATTTCATAAATATAATTTCAACATGATTTTGATGATAGCGAGAAAGAAGAGGAACATACCATATCACGCGGACTGGGGTTGGCGAGGATGATTGTCATTCCTGGCTGAGCCTTTTTAAACAAACATGTCACGTTGTGTCTGCTAGCCCTGCATGTTACGACAAACTCTAGTTTTCAATCAGTTAACAGTAGAGGAGCACCTGAACGGCATCACCTGAAGGTTCCCGAATTTCAAATGTTTTTGCCCCCTCATTACTGCTTTTGACTGCATGTCACATTCCTTAATTGATGCATGGCATGCCCGGCCAATAGGGCACCTCCTGACCAGTGACTCAACCCACTCTTGTGCTTCCAGTCAAATGAGCACATGGAGGAGACCCCTGGTAGCAGAGTCCAGGATCAGATCAAGGCCCCCAAGAAGCGCGAGCGCCGGCAGTTGAAGACCAAACGACTTAAGGAGTACACCATGAAGTCCCACTCCTCCATGCCACCAAACAACACCTACGTCAACTTTGAGCGCTTTGCTCAGGTGGTCGAGGACCTTGGGCAGATGGAGGGCTCCTTCTCTGGGCTAGCGCTGGCGCACGACTCCCTGCAGGAGGACATCGATGCCTTGGTCTCCATCTACAATGACAAGGAGTCCTGGTACAAGGAGGAGAGTGAGGGCGTCCGTCACGAGCTGTCTCAGATCCGTTACGAGTTCCGCAAGGTGGAAGCAATGAAGAGGAGCCTGCAAGATGAGTTGAAGGCCTTGGACGCGAGCGTTAGCGGCGTCGACGCCCGCTACCAGGAGAGGAAGAGACACTTCGACTCACTCAGGCAGGAGCTGAGCGACGAGTTGAAGTGGGTGCAGGACGTCGTGGGGTCGTTCGGGGTCCCGGGCGGGGTCGGCGGCGGTGGCAGAGGGGGGCACTCCAACTGTAACTTTTCCACTGTGTTTAACAATGATGTGAATGAAGCTCTGAAGGAAATGCTGAACAGGAACTGTGGAGGAGATCTGCTGTCCGGGATCAATCTGGACTTCACTGAGTCTGGGCAGCAGAGATAGTAGAATCACACTGGCATATAAGAAGACTAAACTAGAGTACAGTCAACAACTTTGACTTGCAAGAATAGAAGCCACTGCTGTAACATGGAATTATACTATAGATTATACTACATAATCTCTGTTCCTATCGTTGTTTGATTGTGTCCTGAAACGTG
Organism: Esox niger; assembly: GCA_016801105.1. Taxonomy (NCBI): domain Eukaryota; kingdom Metazoa; phylum Chordata; class Actinopteri; order Esociformes; family Esocidae; genus Esox; species Esox niger. The sequence goes on along the minus strand of JACXGJ010007213.1, from coordinate 7,453 downwards.
TCTTGACAATAGCAAAAAGAAAATGCCTCAGTGGAAGGAGTTTCAGAAGAATATGGACTGTTTTGGGGTTGAGACGTTTTGAGGTTTATAAGTAAGCAGATCGAGGTTTGAAATGGAGTATTGTCTCATTTGCGTCAGTGTGTTTTTGCGTGTTTCAGAGTTTGTGCCCAGAGCCCTGGGAAGTGGGGTGCTGGGTGTGCTGCTGCAGGGGGTCGTCTGCGTCAGGGAGGGAGAACCACATTCAGGGCCCTGTGCAAAGGCAGTCTGAGGGCCCCTCGCCTCTCAATTCAAGATTCCAACATTTTGAAGGGCCCGTCCACACGCTAGGGCCCTGTATTTCCACACGTTAGTACCCCATTTTCCCCTTGGTCTGACACCACTGGTGTGCATACACACGTGTGTGTGTTTTATCAGCCACACACACATGACAGGGAATATTCCAGTGCAACATTGATTGTCAGTGGATAAGTCCTTCATTTCACACATGTATCAGTGCTGGTGTCAAACTCATATTGTAAGAACAGGACCAAGTTCAAAAGCCTTTCAGTCCTTGTGTGGCCCTGGTTCTCTTTATACTGTTTTGCCTCTCAGCGTGTTAAATGGTTGTGCACTGTTGAAATTGGAACATGTTCAATGTTTTCTTTTTTGTGTCGTTAGTTCAAAAAAAAAATTGAGTTATTGTATTTATCTCAGGACTCCCTTGTAAATGAGACACTGGTTTTAATGGTTTTTCTTTGAACAAACATATTAAATGCACTTTAAATGAACTATTTTTATTGTCTTTGCTAGAACAGTCCATGGTCCCATTGTATTCTATTATCTGAGTTGTTAAACCCCGGGGGGACAACGCTGTGTTTATTATCTGGGATTTCACATGTACCAATTTTATATTAAATGTACCACTTCAATGTTGGGATTTGTGGTGCAGTCGCTGCCACTCAGGGCTAATTCTGTCTGGGTCCGTGGCCTCGCTGGGTCCTGTGGCCTAAGTCTGTCTGGGTCCTTGCTGGGTCCTGTGGCCTAATTCTGTTTGGGTCCATGGCTTCGCTGTGTCCAGTGGCCTAAGTCTGTCTGGGTCTGTGGGCTCGCTGGGTCCAGTGGCCTAAATCTGTCTTGGTCCGTGGCCTCACTGGGTCCAGTAGCTTAAATCTGTCTGGGTCCGTGGCTTCGCTGGGTCCAGTGGCCTAAGTCTGTCTGGGTCCGTGGCCTCGCTGGGTCCTGTGGCCTCGCTGGGTCCAGTGGCCTAAGTCTGTCTGGGTCCTTGCTGGGTCCCATGGCCTCGCTGGGTCCTGTGGCCTAAGTCTGTCTGGGTCCGTGGCCTCGCTGGGTCCTGTGGCCTCGCTGGGTCCAGTGGCCTCGCTGGGTCCATTGGCCTACGCTGCTGCCTTAGACAGATACACTGCAGTGTGGGCTTGAGTCTGGTCCACTGCTCTTTCAGCAACAACTGTTTTTCCACCATTCTGTCAAATGAAGCATGAAAAAGACCCAAAGAAATATTGTCAAGGGACAAGAAATGTCCCTTTCAGACAGAGGCGCCAAGATGGTTGATGAGATGAGGCGTGTCTAAACATGTTAGGGATGGGTCAGGCAGAAGTGTATGGGTTGGTTGTTGTCCTTCCTATCTGTTACATAACAGAGATATTGTGATGTCCTGATGTAAGCCAATAACACAGCTGCCCTTCATATCTGTAAGCTACAGTAACAAGCCTGGACATGTTGTTTTGGCCAGACTGGTCCTTTGGTACCATACAGACATACACTGTATTCCGGAGGCAGAGGCTTCTGGTCTGTGTTGAGTTCAATGATTGCAGGTTCGGTCAGGCAATGTGACGTGTCAGTGTAGTAATAGACAGGTTCCTCAGGGGGGCAGCACATGCTGTAAACCATTCTCAAGTAACTGAAAAGTTAGGACATTCACACACAGAATGCTACAGCCGTCTTTGTCATCCAGTCTGATCAGGTGTATGACGCAGTAGATGTTTTTCATCTAAAACCAACAGGCTGTGTGTAACATTGCTGTCGTAACATTATAGATGTGCAACAGTCCCCTTTCAATCTGCCCTGCCAGTCGCTAGTCTTTCCATTTACCCAGTGATTGGCTGCTGGAACTGTTACATGCCCAGGGGGGGTAGTGTTGCCTGTTGTGTTGCCGTGTTTGCTTTTGGGGGTTACAAGTAATGTGGACCCTTGCACGGTGTCTAAAGTTCTCTGAAGAATTTCTGAAAACTCTGAATTGACAGTGTGTTATTCCTTTACACAGCAAATGCTTGTCTGAGTACAGTGTATTTTAAAACCATCTACAATTGAAAGAGTTGTATATACATATATGTAGTATATTATACTAAATGTAGCTTCAGCTCCGGTAACGGGGGTACAATTCATTAGCCAGCTCTTCAGCAGAGAAATTTCCCTGGGCCCCTCTGTAGATTCTCTGCTCAGCCCAGATAAGCACAACATCAATGCTTCCCCAGGCCACCAGACAATTAACACTGGCAGTATCACTTTCGTGTTGGACTCAAGGCTATGCCATACCCAAAGACTTCCATTCTCCCAGAAAATTATTGCAATGCGTTACATTTTCATGACAATGAATTAACACTTTTTTTCTTAGAGGGCATTATATTTTAACAAATTATTGTTCATTACCCTATAAAAACTACACATTGTATTTATATTTGTTATAATTGCATTACGCTCTTACATGGCATTTTACTGTATTTTTGCACTGGGTACAAACTGCAAATACTTTGTGCCAGGTTCAAGCCATTGTCGTTACAAAGCATTACAACGTTTGGAAACTATTTCAAACAGACATTAATTCTATTCCCCTCTCCAAACCATCCCTGACCCTCCCTCAACCCACTGCAGTTTGCCCAGAGAACCAAAATGTCTGTCTATCAAACCCCAAACATGGGCCTTCACTACATCCTCCCACCCCTCCACAACCCTAAGTGGTACAAAACTGCTTGGAAGCTGGAAGCAGCTCTAAACAACAGGCCTCTTAACGTCAATCCTGATCAGGTTTAACGAATCAATTGTGGAGGCTATCCTCACCCCATTTGGCTTGGGTTTGAGTCTTCCCAGCAACAGAGTTAAACAGCAGCACATCCCCAGAAATGGTCATTGGCTGTCACCTTCCCTCCCTCAGGGTCCTGCTCCAAGACAAGGAATCTAACAGGAAAGATCTTCACTGACCATTCCCACCCTGGTCACCCACTGTCACAAAGACATCTCCACTAGAAAGCGGAAGGCAGGTAGGCAAAACAGGCCAATCATACCCAAAATATCACGCCACCTGAACAGTTTCTTTCCCAGCGCCACGGCCGTCCGCAACCACCTATCGGATTCACACAGACTAACCACATAAGGTCACTTTCGAACTGCTAACTGTAAACCAAATAGCTACACGATATCTGTGCTCAAAATCTAAACCGCTCACATCCCTAATTCTCAAAACCCATTACATATAGTTGTCAACTTTTCTTAGATTGTGTGTATTCGGTCCCTGTAGGTTTATATCATAGCCGCAACATACCGACTGATGCTGGGTATGTTTTAAAAGTACCGTGTGAATAAAGCTGATTCAGATTTATTGTGTCCACACGTTTTCGTAGTATTCTCAAACATACATAAAACGCTTGCAGTCAGTAGCTATAAACGCTGCAAACGCATAGGAAGCGCACGCCGCACGCACGTCACTGCGCCCTAGGGCTGGGGCTGAGACGGCTTTGGGAGTGAACCTGTTATCTCGGTCCATTGCAGTGGAAGTTGCAGCCAGAAACGAAGGGGTGGGTGGCATGTAAACCTGCTCTTGACTAAGTCTCAGGAATTTTTGTTTTAAACCTTATGAAAGTCCACAAGTAAGCTTACGGATACAACCAAGTCAATTATGCAATTGTAGAAACCTTTGTTATTGCAATGGAGTGCAAATACGTGCTAAAGTGAAGAGGCCCCTTTGACAGTTGGTGGTAAGCTTGTCTCTCGAATCTAGCTAGCTTCTATCGACAGTTTTCAATTTGTGAGATCGCATAGCATGTCAGTTATTTCCCGACCATTGATCTCGGGCTTGTTATCTGCAGAAAAAAGCCTTTATTGGTGAGTCAGCTATCCAGCGATAGCTGCTTTTGCCATTTACCTGCATCTGTACGAGTTGCTGACAGTAGATTGCTAGCTAACTGCCGGAGCTAGTAACAGCCAATTGAACTCAAATTCTAGCATTAGCTTTACGTTGTCGTTGTACGCCTCCAAGCAGCACTACTGTACCGGTTTACAAAATAACTTCGTTGTAACCTGACAGGTAATAACGCTATAATTATGAAACGTATCTAGAATGCAAAATACTGAGTCAGTCTGGACTAACGTTACAGTACTAGCTTAACGTTATTGTTAGGTAGCTATTAGATAGACTACAGCTAGTTAGCTCAATGCTAGCATGTTAGCTAGTCTCTTAGCATCTTTGCTAGCTAACTTGCTTTCCAGCTATGTCATGTCAGTCAGATTATGTTTTGTGAAGTAATTGGTTAAGCTAAGTAGCTACCTATTATAATTGTAGCATTCATGTTGTTTTTATGGCTAGTCTGAGGGACTAAAGCTAGCCAGATATGTTAGAGTAGCTACCGCACTGTAAGCAGCAAATGTTAGCTACAAACCAGCTAACGTAGCTAACTTGTGAAACAGTCCTAACAACCAGATAGCAACGCACAGTAGGTAGTTAGCTACCTATATGGCAAGGTAACAGTTGGGTGACCCGATTAGCCTACTTACACAGAGTAAAATTTAGCACAGGCAAGTATTAAATAACTGCTGGAAGCAGTTTTAGAGTATTTTAACTTGCCGGCCTTGCTCACCTGAAAACCCGATGCTACAGACACACCTACTGTGCTGAGACCATACTGGGAGGCACTGCCGAATTTCTGATGACTTTCAGCTGTCAGACCAATTAACATTTGTACCAACTTGCATGTTAAGCAGTGCTAGCGCATTGTTGCTAATGTGGATGAGCCTGAAATGTTTGTGTAATATTTGCGACATTGTGGAAGCTGTAACTATGTTTCAAACAATGTGTGCCAGGGGTTACGCAGAAAGGCTATTCGGTGCATTGTGTATATGCATTGAAAACTGCTGGTTCCATTGCTGAAATCGATGTTCCTAATTGATACAAGACTGTGCAGCTGTGGATTGATTACCTGTTAAAACTACGTTGCTACCATCATTTCATTATTTTGTACTTCATAACACATAGCTTAGTGTATGTTTGCATAAGTAGCTAATGCTTCCCAACCATGGGTATTTGGGGTTTCTATACAGTTAAGAAGAACCCTCCACTTATTGGCCAGAAATATTGAAAACCTCCATATTTAACCACTCCTATTTTAACGGCTAGTGCCAGCGAGCTGTTGGAGTTGAATGCTTTGCACAGGGACAGGGTGACAGATTTGCCAACGCAGGGATTCGATCTAGCAACATTTCTGTCAGATGCTCTCACCACCAGACTGCAACTGGCTCACATATTTTTATTGATGTTGTTACTCCTGGCTGAGGTAGATTATAAGTGCTTCAACCGTTGCACATCGTACAGCAAGGCAATGGGCCCAGACATTCTGCCATAGCAACTTGGGAGTTTTTCAGGGCCAAAAAACGTCACGTTTCATAACATGTCTAGTTAATCTCAAGATGAACACGTCCATCATTTGTTGAAAACAAACAGCCACAACAGCCAATGATGTATATGGTTCAGGCCTGGAAGAGCCTCACTAGAAAAGATGTTCAGCATCTGGTGGGTCAGTAGGTCAAAAACTTCAGGCATTTATTCCATGCAAAGGAGATGCAAACAAATGACAAACATGTGCTTCGCATGGGCGTTGTATTAATTGTTTCCATTTTTTTTTTTTTTTTATGAATTAAGGGCTGTCATTTCCGTACTTGTTTCTGAAATAGCTTTGGCCATGCTTAACACTGAAACCAACGTATACACAAATATTAAATTAAACCTCAGAATCTACACTTCATTGTTTTTTCTATTTTTAGTAGCATTTGTAGTATAAAGTCATAGGGGAGAGTTTTGTCTTCCTGTCACTACTTACACATGGCAATATACTGTCCTTGGCAGTGAGCTGGAAGAATTTTTGTGGTCATTGCCTTGGAAAAAGTTTGTAAATCCCAAATGGAAGGTGGACCGTTTTGTCTCCACACGGTCTGCGATGACCTACTTTGTTTGATGTGCGCCAACCAGAAAGAACAGGTTAAAAATAAATTAGTAACTTGTGTGTACAAAATCATATCACTGCCTCGTTTAGTTGTCAAGGCCTTCCACGGTGCCCTTCCAACCATGTTGCTTTACAGCACAGTTGATCATAGGCTATAACTAATGTGTGGAAGTTCACAGGCCGATTTAACTGCCGATTCAAACAGGGCTATCTTGTGAGTACTGATAGTATCTGTGTTATAATCACACAAAGCTGGAAGTGTTGTTTATTTCTAAATGTAAGTCATTTTTAACTATCTGAAATTAGCCGTAGATTATTTATGGTTAGTATGCAATGTCATAGTTACAACTGAATAGGAGCTTGAAGTTTCAGGCTAAAAGAATGTTTTAAAATCTTTCTTAAGGAATATTTGGGACTGCCATCTGTAGAAATCTGCACGCTGTAGTAATCAAGCTAGTTCACTGGTAGATAGCATATTTTTGTAATATGCTGTATTTTGATGGAGTGTTTTGATGTTTGTTTTTGGCATTTTATGCTCTGTTTAATGGAGACAGTGTTGAAAGTCAAATGAGGTTTTTTTTTTCTGGAAGAGCAGTAGGTTGAACTTGTGCATGGCATTAAATATGCACCGCGGACAATGGCTTAGTCCACTGGACAACCTGGTCCCCATACTTTTCAAATGTAACTCAACTAGTTTTCTGCACTCTACTTAATATGAATGTTCAATACCCAGCACCTCTGTTCACTCATCCCACATGTTCTCTTTCATTTGATTTCTCCCTAGAGAAATGGCTTATTGAGTCCATTGCAATGTTTCAATTACTTATTAAATTGCACAAAAGTAAAAGTAGGTCAGTCGCCGATCACAGATTTTTAATGGTAGTATTTCTCCCCTGTCGGATCAGCTTGTGTTGTTTTCAGACGTTGTTTTGACAATCACTTTCTCCCCCCACCCCCAGTGTCCATCAGCTGTCCTCCACCCGTCTGAAGGATTGGGCTTGTCCAATACCTTCCCTCTTCTCTCAGGACCGATGGAGGCCGAGTGACATGCCGCCATGGCCCTGATGATCCCTCCAGTGAAGCTGAAATGGCTGGAACACCTGAACGGCTCGTGGATCACAGAGGACAGCGAGTCCATCGCCACACGAGAAGGCGTGTCAGTGCTTTATTCGAAGCTACTCGCCAACAAGGAGGCCATCCTCCTACCGCAGCAGGTGAGGTCATACTGCTTGTGTTGGATGTGTTGG